>JAZGTI010013875.1:0-14505 GCA_036877585.1 Botia kubotai
CACACACTCACACACTCACACACTCACACACTCACACTCACACATTCTCATGTGTGGCACTTCATTTGTTACCTGAGTTGAGGTGAATGTCTTTGATCTGGAACTGTGACTCGTTTTCATTTGGAATGTCCTTCCAGGTGGCCAGAAACACTTGACGGTCTGAGAATCAGAGCGATGAAAAGAAGTTTGCAGGAAAAAAGAAAAAAAGAAGAATGCAGGTTAGTGACACTGGCTGTTCAACACCAAAAGCAGATGCTTTGCTCCCTAGTCAGTGAATGACAGGCATTGTTTTAGTAGTAATCTCACATCTATTTGAACACAGACCGACGGTACATTGAGAGGCCTGGCACATGTGCTCACATGCTCTCATAACACACAAATACAGGGTCAAAATTGCCTGTGACCAACAAAAAAATATGTTTAGAATTCAAAATAGGATTGACGTCACAATCTGAAGCACTCCTGCTTACGTCTGAGAGGACGCAGGTACAAGGTGAACAAACACACACTCACTCACCCATCTTTCCATCCTCTACGAAGATCAGGCTGAGTGGATACTGGCAACTGAAGTAGAAAACGTCAATGTTATTTTTCACAGCTACCTGCAAGCAGACAGTGAGTAAGAGAGAGAGAGAGAGAGAGAGAGAGAGAGAGTGAGAGAGAGAGAACAACACATTACTACCGTGATTGCAGACACACTGTGGATGTGAAAAATGCACTCAAACCACATTATGAGCAGAAGCTTCAGAGTTTCTCAAATAAAATAAACAAGCCTCTCTTTCTTCAGTGCTTTTACAGGAGGCGTGCGCGCGCGCACGCACACACACACACACACACACACACAGACAGACAGACAGACAGAGTATGGAACATTGGGGAAAGCTGGTCCTTTGATCATCTCTTTTTTTGACATTTTGCTTCTCTCTCTCCTTTGTTTAAGTCCCTTTGTGTGCTTCCAAAGGTTGAGTTCAGCTCCTGCGTGTGTTTGCATGAATCTATTTGCCTGTATGTGAAGTTCAAACATGCACAAATGCCTCTGAGGCAGTGTGCTCGCTAAAAGGATACAAGATGCCCACTGACAGTTCGAGAAAAACAAACGGAGTGTGTCTGTCTTGGGTAATCAGAATCAACCAGTAGAGTATGCAGTTTTGGAGTTAGCCAGACATAAAAGAAGGCTACAAAGACAAAGCCAGTGTAACAAAAAATGATAAGCAAATAATCCGACTAAATAAAACCGAAGTACTGCTTTTAATCTGTCTATTACAAACACACAATGAATACACACGTTGTCTGAATATAACGCTGCAATAAAACACATTGATTTTCATCTGTTTATGTCTGTAAATCTTTTGAGAGCATGAAGGATTGAGAGGGACCCAGTGGAGCTTTGTGAAAGCTGACAGCAGGTGCACAGCATCCGTCAGAATAAAGACTACACAGCTCCGGAGAGCGACCAGCAGCCCCACACAGACTTCAGGCATTTGGGACGGCATCTCTGAATAATTCATCCAGCTAAAGCTTTCTGTGAGCTCCGCACACCCTCTTGATTCCTCTGAAGCATTGTGTTCCCTCACTCACATCCACTGCACTCACAACCGAAGTCAGAAATGTTATATACAAGAGGCTAATTAAAATGTAAAACAGATTCTGATAATGATTCCGTGTGTTCACGAAAACAACCACAACTAAAATCCTATCGTGTTTAATTCATCGTGAACTAAAGTTAAACACTGAGTATCATTTGGAATGTGTATTTAATATTTTTTTCTATTAGTTTTATCTTATTGGGCTGCTTGATTATGACAAAAGTCATTATTTTTCATTTACACATTTGGCCGACGCTTTTATCCAAAGCGACTTACAGTACATTCAATTTATACGTTTTGTCAGTACGTGTGCTCCCCTGGGAATCAAACCCAGAACCTTTGCGCTGCTAGCGCAATGCTCTACCAACTGAGCTATTCAGGAACACAGATAATCAGCTATCACGATTATTTTGGCCAATACTAAGATCACGATTATTAAACCAAATTACTCACTGATTTTAAAAACAACATGTTTATTGAACTTTTAAAAAATAAACCTGTCTTGTTGAACATTTTGTTTCTGTAATCGCTAAAAGCCAAAACTTAAATTAAACAACAGCTACAATTAATTGCACAGCCCTGCTATCTAATGTTTTATCCTGACGCTAAGCATACAGAAATTCGGTCACAAATACTTCCTGTGATGTCATTGCAGAGAGGAACTCATGTATTACTGGCAGATGCGTAAATTGATAGTCTCAAGCCTCTCTAAGAATATCAGTTGTTGTAATCCGTTCCTGTAAACTACTTGGAAAATTACGGTAAACCGTAGCAAGTCCAATTCAAATGCAGGTGAGCTCCAGATTTACTGCTACCATATATTACATCAGTCCTGCCGAGATGCCAAGATATAAAATACATGACAATCCCATAATCACAAGCATTCTGCTCTATTAAGAAAGGGCAACATGAAAGAGAAGGTGAAAGATGTGCTTTTATGATTAACCATTTAATATCAATCTATCATTTGAACCCCTGAGTTTAAAACATGACATTTACTGATCTGTCTCCTAGAAATCTCATGTACTCATATAATCTGAAAATGGTATTAAAAGGGACCTTGGGGCTCTATAAAGCTTAAAACACTATCTCCCTTTAATCTCTTCTAAAAGGTCTCAGTAGGGGAGGGAGAGAGAGGAGAGGAAGAGAGAGAGATCCTATTTTTTACTTTGATTCTGTACAACTTTAAATTACATACATTACACAATCCATACAATCCACAAAATTAGGTTAGGGTCACATACAGTCTCCTCCCTATGTTGAACTTCAACCAATCAGTGTTACACAAACAAGCTTTTAAATAACATTCTCATCCTCTGGCATCCTCGAATTGTCTGGGCTCTGGGGCTTTTTTTTACTAGCACTGTGACACACTCTACTGCGAGATAATCAGCCGCAGCTAATTCAGACCGCAGCCCCCACTGCTGTACTGCTGTAGACCTACAACCTTGATTGATAGAGGGCATAAATGGACATGGGTGAGAAGCAGAGAAAGAGAGAGAGGGGGGGATACAGACAAAAAAAGAAACATACAACAGTGATTGATAAAATGGAAAAGGTGAGAAGCAGAGAGGGAGATAGAAAGAGCGAGAGAGAGACACACATGGGGACCACTAATGATGTCTTTTTAACTGGATCTCCTCTCAGTAGCTGCATCACCCACAACCGCCCACAACTACTGTCTCTGGAGTGGCTTTCTTTGAACAAAACCTAAAAATGCGCTTAACACTTATTCAGCATTCCGTATGATGCTGTAGAAACGCTGTGGAAACGTTACCTGCAGATTGTTAAGAGGTTCCATTTTCATGACGGGGCCACTTGTGCTGAGAGGCAGGCTGACGTCAATGGTCTGATTGGGGCTCAGAGGAGTGAGAACCTGCAGAGGACCCGCAGGAGCTAGACCAAAACTACAGACAAACAGAGAAACACAGTCAAGCTTCCTATTCAGTACAACTATAAACCATACATACCACACTCATATTAAAGGAGTGACCCAAGCCTTTTAGGGGTGAGAATATGATACAAGGTTCTGGGTGGGCATTTATGGGCTGAACAAGTAAAAACCCCCCAGAACACACTATCATCTGATATTTACTAGATTTAACTAAACACACTCGTGTACCATGTAGGATTTTCTGCACAAAGTCTAACACACTAACCCTAGTACATAACTAACATTGTATAACATTATAATACGTTGAGGTTTTACGATGCTAATATGCACTAGACAGAGGTTCTCAATGAACATGAAGGCACATTAAAATGTCTTTAGAATATCAGCATGCCCTTGAATGATCTGACAAAGTACAAATAAATGCAACGGTTTCCAGGCAGGCCTCCAAACTGATTAGGAAACAGAGAAGACACCACGCAGAGAACAAAACCTTGAACAGACCTCCAAAACAAACTTTCATCCCGCAGTTTCCCATCCTGCCCCTGGACTCACCTGTTCCTGTTGAACTGTATAGCAAAGTCAGTCATAACGCTCATGGCTTTGTTGGTGAGAGACAAATCCATCTGGATGACCCCGGAACGTCGGGCAAATGTCCCAGAAATTTCCAGTCCTTTAGCTTTCATTGCTGGTAACCAAATCTGAATCACATACCCCACATACTAATGTTACGAGTGTGAGGGAAAGATTTGCAGTCAAGAAACCACGGCTGCATTACAAACTGATTTAAAAGATAAAGAAAGCCGAACACAAAAGGCTGCTGAGGTCATAAGCGGAGTTATTGATTGTGAGTATTGATTCATTCCAGACTCACAGCTTTAGGAGCAACGTAGGATCCACTTGGCATGCCAACACCTCCACCGAGGTCAAAGAGGTCTCCTAATCCACCTCCCACGGCAGGAGGGCCGCCCAGAGCAGCAGGCATGGCTGCCGGGGCCACCCCCAGACCTACACCCATCTGAGAAGAGAGAGAGGAGTATAACCGATTACAAGCCTTTTAAACTGTTGCGAGACCTCCAGGAAGGAGGCATGCAGGGAAATTAAGATTAAAGACGTTGAGGTACAATTTAAAAGCCCTTCAAGAACCTCTGTGATTAATAAAGGAACAGACCTCTCCTGATGCTAATCCTCTGTACTTACTGACTGAAGCACATTTATCAAAGTCCAGGTGAACTTTACTTAAAGCTTCGTTACTTTTGTGGTTAAAAATGAATGAAAAACAGTTACTGAGAAAGTACACGACAGACCAGTATTTATCACGAGTGCCTATTCTTCGCCACAGTACGTTTATAATAATGATTTATCATTTGAGCTGTCGGGTTGGATTTTGCGAGAAATGTTTATTTGTAAACAGAAAGATGATTCTGATAATATATCGTGCATCACGAGTACTGTAGATGGTGCAGCGTTTGTAGCTTGTTCTAACAGCAGTTGTTGAGAATATAAACTCGTCATCCACATTAAGAAAACAACTGCAAGTATGGCAAAAGTTATGGGTTGCAGCATTAAAAAAAAATTCTCTGACTTACTGAGGGACTTCCACCGATGTCACCTCCCAGCTGAAAAAAGAAAGAGGACAAAAGGTCTGAGTGAGGAACAGTAATAGAAAGGTTGCAGGTCTATTATGAAGAGCGTGATACAGGAGATAACACAGTTGGATGTGGATGACACGAAACAGTGGGTGAGATGTAACCAAGTTTCAATCCACATGTTTTTTGGTGAATTTGGGATTGTGGGATAAAAAACATTATGTCCTGTGAGGTGGCAATTGTTTCAATTTGCAAAAAGGCAAATCGTAAACTACGATACAAAAACAGAAGTGCATCAAAAAAGGCAACCATTAACCGATATCATCACACAACATTTTAAAAGTTGCTTCCAGACATAAGCATCTGTCACTGTTTGCTAGTGAACAAAGTTCCCTTCAGTAATGATGATTTTGCTCTGTTGAACACATGGCAACGTAGCTTTATTTGCAATCCGTTTATGCTAAATTCTGATTTTCACATTAAATTTAAAATTTGGATGGAAACATAGCTAACATAAGCTGTGTTACTCACTCGACATACTAATGACTGATCAGCAACTACATGTAACACTTTAGCAAGAGACGCTACCTGTGCGTGACTACAACTACCACCAAAAACTCACATATTAAAAAACAAAGGCGGTAAGGTGCTTTTGAAGTCACCTCATACTGATCTGAGACCAGTTTCTTATGATGGATGACATGAGGCTTTGGTAAGCAGGGTACTTTCCTGTAGCTCAGTGGTTAGAGTATGGTGTTAACGCCAAGGTTATGGGTTTGATCCCAGGGATTGCACATACTCAGAATAAAGGTATAGTATAATGTAATGTAAGTCGCTTTGGATAAAAGCGTCTGCCAAATGCATAAAATGTAAATGTAGGGTCTGGTCTGAGATCAGTAGAGAGATATAACATTTAAGGAGGCAAGAACCCCCACACACACCTCTCTCTCAATATAATCAGAGGCTGGCTGGGGAGACGACAGCTCAGTCCTGTGGGAAACACTCAGCTGAGAGAGGAGTGAGAAATGGATGAATGTTTCCATTGGGATGAAAAGTGCAGACATGGAACGATGTTGGGAAGTGTAGACTATTTTTTAACCATTGCCTCTAGGGAAATTGTTTATAATGGTTCCTAACAACAGCCAAAAACTCTATAAATGTACCTTCAGAAAAGATGAGGCTGGTTTCATGACTTAAAGGAAAAGTTCGCCCCCAATTCTTGTCATTTACTCACCCTTATGTCATTCCAAACCTGTATAACCTTATTCTTCTGAGGAACACAAAAGAAGATATTTCGAGAAATGTCTCAGCAGTTTCGTGTCCATACAAAGGTAGTCAATGGGTGCCACTGTTCGGTTACCAGAGTGTTTCAAAATATCTTTGTGTTCCTCGGAAGCAAAAAAAGTCATACAGGTTTGGAAAGACATGAGGGTGAGTACATGATGGAAGAACTTTCATTTTTGGGTGAACTATCCCTTTAAGATGCGTTAGGACTAAAGCATTCAACCCTCATCTTGGATGTTTTGCTAATGCAGATATTCTTTAAATGCAACAGAGACGAGAGGAAGTGAATGGTGCTCAAAATTTAGTCTGTACACTGCAGTAAGTGTGGCAGTCCCTGCTGGTGTTAAGAGTCTGCCATTTGCCAACAATAACACAGATCCCCAATTTACGCTAATGAAATGGTATGATATGAGTGACTGTTTGATTACTTTTTCACTTAGTTTAATTACCGTATCTGATTCATCGCCCATCTGCAAGTGTAGCGCAAGGATGAAAGAGAGAGGACAAAAAATATGAGCCAAAGAAAGAATGAGAGTATGGAAAGAGAGATTCGGGCAAGGAAAGTAGTCTATTTATATAAGACCATCTGCGAGCTCTTAACAGACACAATTACACTGGTTAAAGGGATTTTGAAAGTGTGCTTTAAAGCTGCGGGCTGATCTGGGATCAGCTTCCACTCTTTGATCATCTTGTATTAGGCAAAGTAGGTCTGGATCTGATCCAGGTCAATACCAACTCAGAATAAACATCCCACCACACACACGTGTGTGAGCTGAATGTATGTATTAAATTTAAAAAACAAACAAACTATAAAAAAAACATTTCCCAAGGCCAGCATGCTTCTGTTTACAATTACAGAGTGTTAGGAACAGATGGATATATTCATTCTAGTAATTACACAGTTTTTCTATGAATTCTAATGTAATCAAACGTCACCCCAAAGGAGCGATTAGGTTTGGAGCAAGCCAAAAGCATTGGGAAGAACATACCAGACTATCCAGACCCCCTCCCAGAAGATCCATGGCCCCCATCTGCATTGTGGGCTGAACGGAAGGTACAGTAGCAGTGGGCGGGGCCAGATCCAAGTTCAGCAGGTCGCCTAGGAGATCACCCTGTGATGGAATAACAGCGGGTGGTGCCTCAGAAGGTCCAGACTGGCCGACATCAGGGCTCTCAGTACTTTCGCCACTGAGCAACAGAAGAAGACTTAATAGTGCTCGTTGAACAATGCTTCCAAAGGCTGCATGAGTTAAAACATATACCCGTTATTCCACTGGGAAAGTAAATAAGCAAATGAGTGACTCACGAGCCAGCACGTGCAGGAAGTCTCTTGTGCTGAACACCACGGCTGCCCTCCACAAAGGCACTGGGGGGTTTGTGGTAGACAGAGGCCAGGGTCCCGATGTGGCAGATGAGCTCCTCTAGCAGGGTGGGCTCAATCAGGTCCGTCTCCTCTGAGATCAGGGGCTTCTCGGCCAGCACCACCTCTTTAGCCGCTACAGGGTCTGTGGAGAGCAGACGCCAGTAGATGTAGCCGCGATCACGAAGGTCGGGGTTATCAGAATCCTGGAAAGTTAGAGTAAAAGAATACATTAAAAGTGAATGAAAATGAAACTGCCCAGTAGGTAACCGTAGGGAGTCACTTCCTGCTTATATAAGGTGAAAGTGGGGTTGTTATAAAAAGTAATTATCTGTTTACATTCTCATTAATAGCTCTCAAAAACAAACAATATGGTCAACAAGTGCACCACCAAGCAAGCATGTACACAAATACTAATTATTTCAAAGCAGCGACATGCCAGTCCAACAGCATGTGGGTACCAGATTGAGTCAGTATTTCAGATACTGTAGAAGGACTGACAGAGCTACTTTTTATTTTTACATTTTCACATAATGCATTTGGAAGACGCTTTTATCCAGTTTTATCAAGTGACTTACAGTGCATTCAGGTTACACATTTTATCACTATGTGCGTTCCCTAGGAATCAAACACACAACCTTTGTGCTTCTAACGCAATGCTTTACTATTGATATATACAGATATATACAGATATAAGTATAAACTGACTCTTTTAGCATCAACTCAGCACCACAGCAACATTCCTAAGGAAGATAATTTCATCTAAGAGGAAGAGAAAACGAGAGAACGTTGTTTTGACTGCTCTCTCCACAAAACCTCCTCTGAAGGGCAGAGTCTTGTGTAAATAATGCAGAACTTTGCCGGAGCACTAATTCATCCGTGTGATAAGATCAAGTGATGCACCAGCAACACCCAGAGCAAAACAGCGGTGTGAGAATTAGACACAGAGGCCATAAAACAGCACCTGTGATGGGGGAGGACATTTTGTATTCTGACAGAACCCTGGCGGGGACTCCAGCCGGTGGCACTGAATCTCAAAGTTAATAATGACAAGATTCAATCTCAGATCGCAGTCTGACAGCACAGGCCCAGGGCTTTTCTGAATATTGAGATCACACACGCGCTCCTTTGCTTGTACACGCGCACAAACATGAATCCTCACAGCAGCAACTTGTATACGTTTTAAGGTACACATTAGGGATGGGCAAGACTACATATTTTCAAAACCGAGAAGTTAAAGGGTCGTCTGACTGACTACATGTCATGAGAAAGCCTTGTATAATTATGATAATTAGATTAGACAGCACGGCGTAATCTTTATTGTAAGGTTGTGCCTTTAAAATCACAGCCTTCAGAGGACCAAGACCAAAACCTTAGAGCTAAAGAAAGTATTTCTGATCAAATGAAGGGAAAATAAGACGTTTGAACAATAAAGGGGACAAGATAAGAAACCTGTAGAAATTGTGTACTTTTGAGAAGGTTAAAACATAATATCTGGATTGGAAACTTCAGCTGACGGTGGGCCAGGATAACAAATTCCTCTTCTATTTTGGGTAGGAGGACAGGATAGGACATCCTTCTACAGGGACAACCAAAAATGTGTCTTGTCCTGTCGAGAACACCAGTCAAAGCCGAAAAAGCAGCAGGGCAGCAGGCATGCATATTTAGTCCAAAATGCAATGCCTTAATTAACATAGAAAACCTGTTTTAATGACGCAGACAACTGCAACCGGCACTTTCAGAGATAAGATGCCAAGAATCAAATCTGTAGACGAGGAAAGCAAGGCTTACAAGCATGATGGCAATAAACAGAGCCATTAAAAAACCATAAACCTGTCATTCCTATCTGCTGGGTAATCTTATTGTTGCAGCAGAATGCGGTTTTCATTTCTACATAAATATGCACATATGCATACATATGAATATATTGCATATATTAACGCAGTTCATGTAGTCGGGTAGGACACAGCGTCCTCCAGGTCCTACGTTCAATCATCTAGAGTATTTTGTTTCCTAATGTTGTCTGCTTACAGTTTTACAGAAGAAACAGATGAGTGTTGCCGAGTATCAACTTCTCTGAACATCAACAGATCAACACAAGCTCTTCTGAGGAAAAGTGTCAGCCTGACAAACTAGCGTTTCTTTGGGATCGGTGGTTCCAGAGGACAGAAACATCTTCAGAAAGTGTCTGCAGAAGTGTGAGCAAGTATAGGCGTAGTGTCATTTTCTCACTGTCCGTGTTTGTGTGTGTTTCTCACCTGTGTGGCGAGACTCAGCACTTGTTGAACCAGCTCCTGGGTCTCAGTGGGCTTTTTCAGGAAAAGCTTCACAATGGCTGTCAGCAACTGCAGCTGCACCTGAGACACAACCAGAACAAAAAACATGAACACACACAGACGAGTTCACAACAGTAATCTAGAGAGTGGTGCAGAGTGATGTCACTGGGAGTTAGTGGGGGTCGGTTTGAATACGTGATTTACGATTGGCTGATTATTAGCATGTGAACTGTTTAGAAGAAATGCATGAAGGTTATGTAGCAAATGCAATATTTGAGCTCTGTTGATGAGACTGATTGTCGAGAAATCATTGACGTCTTCCTATTCAAGACCCAGTTATCATAACATTTCCATGAGCTTATGCAAAAGCTCGAGCATTTTTACAAAAACAATGCACGGCTTACACCATTCTGCTTTAAAAATGGTTGTACTGCTGTGACACAGTGCAGCAAAGTGTCATTTGGCTACATGCAAAAAAATGAGTGTATGTAAAAACCTTAAAGGCACAGCAAGAACAGCTTGTTTAATTGAGTCCCTCAACCTTTTAGGTCCAATACTAGGCTTAATGTAAATTAAACACAGCTGCTTAGCAAAGTAATCAGTCCAGCTTATTTAGTTGTGGTGAAACATTTTGGGTTAATATACCTGTGTGCTCTCATCATGAAAGCCTTCCAGGAAGCTCTCCAGCAGCTCATCAGCATTGTCGATCCTCTCGGCGTACTCCCCCACAATCCAGATCATGGCCGCCCGAGCCTCGGGCTCATCCAGAGAGTCCAGGTTCTCACACAGTGTGGCGATCACACTCTCATACCTGCCAACACAATCACGAGAGATGCATGACAGTGGAAAGGACTGGCTCAGTGAATCTAAAGTGTTTTCTTTAACACAAAGCTAGTGTAACTTTACATAACAAAGAATATAGCACAAATTATAGGACGAGGGGCTGCCAGAAGATGTTTGGTGAACTATCCCTTCACCATCATCTCTGTTTTGTTCCTTGGAGTTATTTTCGTGGATGACATTTAAATTCAAAACAACTGCTGTAAAAACAAGCAACAACTGCTGCAATATAGCAGCTGAATCTTCTGCTTTCTGTTTACAGACGGACATTGCTCACAAAACTGGACCTGACAGCTCAAATTAAAATTCTTTTTCTAAACGTTAAAAACGTTTCATACCACTGCGAATCAGGGTACAAAGTTACGAATTGAAGCTTTAAGACTATCACAAAACTGTGCGCGTCATTCATGCAAACAGAAAGAAGAATCCTGAGAAAACGTATGCTTGCAAATGTTTGGTTTGCGAGGGGTCAGGGACGTTGTATAATAAACATGAAGACCTACTTGTTGGGGTACTTGCGGAAGATGTCCTTGATGACCACAATGGCTTCCTGCACCACATAATTGACCTTGGTCTGAATGAGGTCAAGCAGTGTGCTGACACAACGCTCTGCAGATTGCTGAGAAAAGCGTGTAACAGGAAAGAGAGAAGACAAAGATCATCCATGCCCTTCACTATACAGCATAAACATTCTCAGTGAGAAATCAGTTAAACACATTTCAACCAATTAAACAGTTTCACATCAGGTTAAATGTGGCATTGGAGGGGTGAAGTTAACAATTACACTTTACACTCATCAGACTGCCAGTGTTAATTGGATGAATCACAACATTGTTCGCAGGGTCAAGTCGGTTCACCTCGACTTTAATTGCGCAGCGGCCGATGGCTCGTACAGCTTTACGCACAAAGTCCACATCCACCTCAGTGGCGTATTCCTTCAGCTCCGCCAGCACCTACACAATCCAAACCCACACAAATATTCAGCATTGATTTTCATAAGCACAAATGTCAATTGTTGATGCAATGCATCCGCAGTCGTAGGTGGTGTAATGGAGGACAAACGTGAATGATTAAGCAGAGATCATGTTCCACATTAGAGAGGGAGGAGATATGAAAGAGGGGTCAGGGTATCGTATACCTGAGCGATGTTGGCCTGGGACGCCAGGCGGATCATGATGTCCAGCTTCTCCAGTTTGACATAGATGGGGTCATTGTATTTCACGAAGAAAACCTTCATCTCGTGCTTCAGAATTTCAGGGCTGGAAGAGCAGAGAACAAAAAGACAGGAACAAAACAATGTACACTTTTTTATTATAAAATAATATTACAAAAATGTATAATCTCATTGTGGAGGTTTAATCATTATTTAACATCTTTTGTGCAATAAACTTTTTAATCCCAAATTTAAAAGTTTCCTGCAGTTCAAAGGTCATGGGTTTAATTCCATGGGAGCACACACACACACACAGATGAAACGTATGCGTGGTTGTGATACAAAGGCGCTTTGGATAAAGCGTCTGCAAAATGCTTTAATGTAAATGGAAACTGGGGTCTCTTCAAATCATCAGCATTTTCCACTAAGTACCTACCGTTTCTGTACAATGAGGTTTATGTTCCTGAGAGCAACATACTGCAGCTCGGGCTCAGCTGAGAGCAGTGTGACCAGAGGAGGAGCTAGTTTTTTCAACAGAGTGCCATAATAATCTAGATCTTTAGGAAGCATTTCCATAAACTTCATCAGGACCTTCACGGCAGACAGCACCACAGCAGAGTTAGCGTGGGACAGCCGCGGCGTTACTCGCTCGCAGATACTGTGAGAGAAGAGAGAGAAACATGACTGAACGCAACAGCAGAAAATGGCCAGACTCAGCTGTTTAAAACACTGATTTTGCATTAAACGGTGATGTGCATTTGAGTCTAATATTGATTTCCTATAATCCAAGAACGGATCTTTCCATCCATGCCTTTATTCTGTCGATGTTGTCTAGTACAAACTTTCTGTAGAATCAGCTCATGGTGAATTCAACTTATGGAAAAACACTACAACAGACTACAATAAAAACAACCGCTTATAGTTTTTGACCTCAAAGCTGCAATCTGCAAGCCTCACTACTGCCATCTCTGTTTGAAACCTAAAATTGCAGGTGCTTGTGGAGTTATTTTCCTAATGTGGACGACAAGTTAAAATTCTAAACAACTGCTGTAAAAACAAGCTACAAACGCTGCATCATCTACAGGGCCTGCGATAAAGCACACGGATCATTTTCTATGTTTACAAACAGACATTTCCCATAAAACAGCCCGACAATCTGTCAAAACATTATTATAAACTTACCGTTACGATATCGGGGTAAAGTAGGGGTAAAAATGTACAACCAAAAAAAGTTATGGATTGCACCTTTAAATTGCAGCGCTAAATCAAATCTGATTCATTACGGAGTGTATTGTTACACTTCATTAGAGAAATCCATTTAAAGGTCACCACACATCATTGCCTTCTGACCTCTGGGACTCTCTGTCATCACGGGGCATGTAGTTGGCCAGGCAGTCGAGGATAAAGATCTGCCCCCACTCTGTGCATTCATTAAGAGCTGTCAGGAGCTTGTTAATAGTCTGAGGGTTCAGATCCAGAAGGTTGCTGTTAGGATGAGACTCTGCGATCTCAGACAGGGCCGCCACTGCGTTTGCTACAACCTAATGCAGGGAAAACAACAAAGACATTAAACTCAATACACTGACAGTGTGTGTGTGTGTGTGTGTGTGTGTGCGGTTTAGGGTTTCACACAACAACAGCATGTAATTATACACCAGGGAGACTCAGTGGGAGCTAAACAGTAGCGGCAAGCCCATGGATGCCTTTACAATACAAACAAAAGTGCACTAATGCTGAGCAATATCTTGCTCGCTAGTAAAGACCCAGCTAACAATTTTAGCTTTTAATAACATTTCCATTAAGCAACAAAACGTTACAAGTTATTTTAAAAATTCTAGGAACATGTCGTAATGTTATTGCTTGGTTCCAAGACTGCTATTCAAACATTTTTTCAGTTCCACTAACAAGTCAGGAATGTTTTCGATATATATGCTATATAACATTAAAAAACGTTCCACTAACGTTACTGCAAGAACGTTTTCGATAACTTTTACACAACATTAGCCAAAGTTATGAGAACATTTCCTGTTTGCAGGGCAAGGCCATGTTAGCCATGTAGATTAGGCCAACCTATAATTGGCAAACCCCTCAGGATAAGCCTGTACACACAGCTTAAAGACTCCCAAAAATTAAAGACTTAGAGTTGACAGTTGTGGACTACTGACTGAAAACACACTGAATGAAGGGTTGGTGTTTGAGCACTTAAAGGAGGAAAAACTTCATCCAAACTGCACACCCCCCTTCCAGGACAAAAGTCTGGTTAGCCCAATGCCTCACCATGGGGTTGGAGTCAGAGATCAGGTCCTTCAGGGTGTCCAGGAAGCCCTGGTCCTCTACCAGCTGGGCATTGATATCATGGAGCTTGGCCACACACACTGCAGCGGTCTTCCTCACATAGGGGTCTTCATCCTTCAGACACTTTCTCAGAGGTTCACACAGGTACTCCGTGATCTTGTCCACTCGGATGCAGCCCATGGTGCGCACCGCCAGTGCACGGATCAGAGGGTTTGGGTCCTCACAGTCCTG
>JAZGTI010013876.1:0-14504 GCA_036877585.1 Botia kubotai
AGGTCAGGACTCTGTGCAGGCCAGTCAAGTTCTTCCACACCAAACTCACTCATCCATGTCTTTATGGACCTTGCTTTGTGCACTGGTGCGCAGTCCTGTTGGAACAGGAAGAGGCCATCCCCAAACTGTTCCCACAAAGTTGGGAGTATGGAATAGTCCAAAATCTTTTGGTATGCTGAAGCATTCAGAGTTCCTTTCACTGGAACTAAGGGGCCAAGCCCAGCTCCTGAAAAACAACTCCACACCATAATACCCCCTCCACCAAACTTTACAGTTGGCACAATGCAGTCAGACAAGTACCGTTCTCCTGGCAACTGCCAAACCCAGACTTGTCCATCCGATTGCCAGATCGGAGAAGCGTGATTTATCACTCCAGAGAATGCGTCTTCACTGCTCTTAGAGTCCAGTGGCGGCGTGCTTTCCACCACTGCAGCTGCTCGGCCATGGAAACCCATTCCATGAAGCTCTCTACGCACTGTTCTTGAGCTAATCTGAAGGCCACGTAAAATTTGGAGGTCTGTAGCGATTGACTGCAGAAAGTTGGCTACCTCTGCACACTATGCGCCTCAGCATTCGCTGACTCCACTCTGTCATTTTACGTGGCCTACCACATCGTGGCTGTCTTGCTGTTATTCCCATACGCTTCCACTTTGTTTAAAAAACCACTGACAGTTGACTGTGGAATATTTAGTAGCGAGGAAATTTTACGACTGGAGTTGTTGCATAGGTGGCATCCTATCACAGTACCATGCTGGAATTCACTGAGCTCCTGAGAGTGGCCATTCTTTCACAAATGTTTGTAAAAGCAGTCTGCATGCCTAGGTGCTTCATTTTATACACCTGTTGCCATGGAAGTGATTGGAACACCTGAATTCAATTATTTGGATAGGTGAGCGAATACTTTTGGCAATGGTCTGTTAATATTTTGCTTAATATTTTGTAGTTTTGTTGGTTCAGTCAATCCTTTATTCATAAACCTACTATAAACCTAGTATGCCTAATTAATTTTATTAATATAATTCTCACAGATATAATTTGCAGTAATACCATGTATTTTGTGTTGAACATGTCTGACACTTGTTCTGTGTTTTATTTTTTTATTATTATATGTAAAGCTGCTTTGAAGCAACGTAACATTGTAAAAAGCACTAGATAAATAAACTGAATTGCTTTGAACTACTCATAAAATTGAATTGAACTACTAATTGCGCAGATTGTCCTACAAAATGAGCACATAAAATCTGTTGAAGAAGTCTGCTCACCATCTGGCTTTCTCACCTGCTTCCCGGATTTCAGAGTTTTTGACTTGCAGATTAGAAGTGGTCCAACTAGCCCAGAGTTGGTGTCTCGAATAGGATCAACAGCAGAGTAGTACAGGTACGTGATGCAATCAGGGTCATTTTGGGTGGGTCCGCCACCCTTAGGCACCACCCACTCATAATGGTAGGTAGTGTCAGGAAGAACCATTGCTGCAGGAAGTGGTTTGACTACCCCTAAAAGGAGTCAAGACCATCCAACTTGAACAGAGTACATTACACAATAAGTGATTGTATACTTTATCATGAGTGGGGATCAATATTTCAAAAATCAAGCTAAACATCCATCTATCCTTTTTCAAACCCATGTGTCCTTTTCATAGTCGCATGAGGGCTGAAGCCTATGCCAGCATCTTGGGCCACAGGCAGGGTATACCTTGAATGGATTGGAATTGGAATGGTAGCATTGGATCTATTGCAGGGTAAACACTCACACACACACTCACACAGCTAAGGACATTTTTGTTATATACCTAAATTGCATGTCTTTGGACTGTGGGGGATACCAAAGTACCAAGAGGAAACCCACACTGACACAGGGAGAAAATGTAAACTCCACACAGAAACACCTCCTGGCTCAGCCTGGGCTTAAATCAGTAACCTTCATTCTGTGAGACAACAGTGCTATCCACTGAGCTGCCCCCCAAGCTGAACATGTAACACTTTATTATTCTTACATTAATTCTCACACTGTCATAATTACTTAATTTATTATTCTTACATTAAAGCCATCATTAAATTTCTGTTAACTATTTGCAATATTTAAGGCTGCATTGCCTACAACATAAAACATGTCTAAACTGCTATTTGATTTGGTTAACATTAACCAAAAGTCTGTGTTTCCTTGGTAACATTCGTCAAATTTATTTCTGAGGTGGAGCTTTAGAATGATGAGCACTGATGAACTATGCTCAATATAAAATGTTTTAAAATTGGCATCATATTGACTTTCGAGTTTACACATTTCATCAGAATTGATAAATATTACTGTGATAAAACCTTGCCATGTACACACTAATGACCCTGATAAAACATGGAGAGACCTTTGTCCAGCCAGGATTGAAAAGTAAACTTTTGTGAAATAATCCCAAATCCTGATGCAATAACTCAGTAGGTAAAAGTGTGAGATCAAGTGATAGTATATTATTGATTGAGTTATAATTTTGCTCTTACTTGCTTCTTTTTTTAGTTCCCGGAGTTTTTTTTCAGTGTACGACTCTGTGTAAAAACATAAAAATGTCAGAAAAAAGGTTTGCTTGCAGGTATGTCATGTATTTTATCAGTAGCTAATGAGGTTCTTTACCTTCAAGAACATTGTGGTAAAGAGTTCCATCCATTTCAATATTATACTGCACACCATGAGGTTGAATACTATATGGTCTGCTCGCTTTGTTTCTAAAGGTTATTTTGATTGTGTCCTCCTCTTCTGCTTTGATAACTGGACCTGAAAAACACACCTGTTAATGATCTCTGTACACTTAACATGGTGGGTAATGACATTGTGTTTTGATTTCTCCCACAGTCAAGCCAAATAAAGGTATTGTAGTCACAAGCAAATAACTGAATAATTTTAAAATTATTCTTTAATATCTAAAAAAACAAACAAATCTTTTGGTTATGCATTAGCTTATGTTATTTGCTAACCAGTCGTGAGATGGTAACCCTTGTGCTGCAAAACTAATGTGATTCTACCAGCATTGTCCCTTAATTTCTGCAGCACCCCAGTGTGAGTACAAAGCAACCCATGTAAACTGTGATTTTATTACCCAAAATTCCCAGGTGTTGCTCTTCAGGTGTTCTCTCTTTGCGTTTGGTGAATGTGTCATCTATGTATTCAACATACTGAACCTTCTTGTATTTGCCCCCGATGCGATCATTACGGTTGTCAAAGAAAATGTCAGACACACTGTGGATAATCAGAGACACAATCAAATTTAAAGGAGAGGTATTGCTATGGTTTATCTTTTTCAACATGACTCTCAGGTAGGAGGTCAAATTAACATTGTTACCTGTCATCCACAAGTTTCTTTCCTGTGTACTGGTTTATCTCTGTGGGCCCATAATCCCAGATGATTTCCTCAGATGCAATGTAATACTGTCTAATTTCTCCAAATGGTCTGGGTTTATGTACATGTGGGAAACACTTCTTGATCTCAAAAATGGCCTGCATACCAGCTGAAAGTGGGGAGAATTGTAATACAGCACATTTTAAAATGTAGACAAGTGTTGTGAAAGTGTTTGATGGTTCCTTTTCGAGGGGATGTGACGCTATAGGGAACACGCTTCAGGCATGCCTGAACATGTCTGAACATGTGTTAAATCAGGCGTATTTATAGGCAGGTCAATGTCAATGTGGGTCAAACGGCAAATGTAATATATGTACATATATCCAATGTCCATATATAAACCTATTAAAAATTCCCTATATTGACATGTAAATCCCCCATATATATTACAAATGTATATGATAAATATATCTCATATGTAAATATATTTACACACATAAATATACGTGTAGTGTGTTGTCCGGCAGGCAGATACATTGTGTCTCACCTCTTTAATCTAGCCTACACATAGTCCTATGATTTTATTACTCAGTTTATTACTCAAATCCCTGTAGATATTATTAAGCTGCATTATTTAGGTAAACCGGAATCGGGGACACTTCTCACACGAACAGATGTATTGGTTTCACACTAAAGCTGTCCTTCTATCATTTTCCCAAGGTCCTGCAGTCTGCATCCGACCTCTGAGACCAGATGGTGGGGGACTGGATGAAATGACCCCTGAGAAACATCATCAGGATTTGATAGACTTTGTTATATATGTTATATACATTATATAGATATAACGTTATATACATGCCTACTTTTAGCCTAGTTAGTTTCTATGTTTTGTTCGCTGCTTAGTCACAGCAGTGTGATGTTATGGCTGTTACAAATTGTGGCTTTAACATGCCAGAGGAGAACTGGCTCTCCCGGTTGAGCCTGGCTTCTCCCAAGTTTTTTTTTTTATCTATACATTATTGGAGTTTTGGTTGTGTGTAGTTCATGGTACTATTGCAAATCCCCTATACCCCTGTCCCATAAGATGTTATCTTCTATATGCCACGTCCAAGTAAGATGGAATGCATATCCTGCTTAATGATTTTGTGGTTTTATCGGTTCAGTCAATTCTTTATTCATAAACTTACTATAAACCTAGTCTGCTTGATTAGTATTAATCAAGATTAGACAGGTAGAGAGGATGATATCTCTCTCTGATTTTCTGGCAGCATTGAAACTTCTGCTCAGTGTATAAGCATGACTGTACAGCAGACAGGGGATACAGAATTCAGTTTGGCTCCTGTCCTTCTTTATTTGATGGAGTCTTGCAGACTATAGTATTAGGAGAGCAGCACCTAGTTTTGGCCAAAGAGCTCAAGACTTTGTTGGTGAAAGGGTCTATAGAACGCATTCCCCCTTACATGAGGGATCTGGGCTTTTATAGGCAATGTTTTATAGTTCCCAAAAAGGACTGGGGCCTGCGTCTAATTGTAGATCTGCATTAGTTGATCTGTCTCTAAGGAGATACAGGTTAAAACAGGTTAACGCTCAAGCAGATTGTGTGTCAAATTCAGCCTTTGGACTAGTTTGTAATAATAGATCTGAAAGACGCATACTTTCACAAGGAAGGAGCACAGGAAGTGTCTCAGGTTTGTTTTCTGGAGCAAAGCTTACCAATATTGAGTGCTTCTTTTGGCCTAGCAATATCGCTACGCACTTTCATGAAGAGCATGGATGCAGCTCTGGCTCCCCTGAGACTTCAGGGAATCTGTGTTTAAATTATATAGATGACTGGCTAGTCATGGCCAGTTCCCAAGAATTAGCTACACGACATTGAGATGTTTTGTTAGCCCATATGAAGGCTAAACATACACGTCAAGGACTTTGTACTCTTTTTATGTGGATCAGACCCCGGTTTCTAACCTTGGGTCCCACTCTTGGCTAAGGAAAAATGGGTTTCATTACAAGATGCACCCGTTAAGGGTGGGATGGGTTACGTGTCGAGGGCTTAGTACACTTTCTATGTGCCCCAGACCCCGGTTTCTTACCTTGGGTCCCATTCTAGGAGCGTTATGCCATTGCAAGATTCTTACAACGAACGTTTCATGGGCTGGGGTGTGGTTCTCAATGGCTGCCCAGTCCGTGGTCAGTGAAAGGGCCCTCATCTCTCCTGGCACATAAACCACCTGGAAATGAGAGCAGTGTTTCTGGCTTTGAAGCACATCCTCCCGCACCTTAAGGGCCAACACGTTTTAGTCCATATGGACAACACCACAGTGGTCTCATACTTGAATCACCAAGGAGGGCTGCATTTGTGCCTCCTGTTAAGGCTGGAACAGCAGATCCTTCTTTTGGGCAGTGACCAGGCTGATCTCCATCAGAGCAATGTATATCCCAGGGCTTTTGTTTTATGGTGTGGGCGACACCATGTTGACCCTATTTCACTACCCTGTTGGGTTAGTGCTGGAGTTTCTTCAAGAGCCCCTATCTGTAGGATTGGCTCTGACCACCCTCAAGGTTTGTGTGACTGTCATGTCTACAAACCACAAACCTGTTGATGGAGCCTGTATTGTGAGACACCCTCTGGTGTCTAGTTTTCTGTGTGGTGCCAGACGGCTGAGGCCTTTCTGTCACATGCAGGTCCCTTTTGGGGACCTTACTATTGTTTTAAGGGGTTTATCTTTGGCTCAGTTTGATAAGGATAAGTTGGATAAGTTTCTGATTCTTAAGGTGACTCTACTCTTGGCTCTTACATTGCCCAAAAGGGTAGGAGATCTACAGTCTCTATCAGTAAACCCTGTCTGCTTAGATTTTGCCCCTGGCTTTGTTAAAGCCATTTTGCACCCTAGACCAGATTATATCCCCAAATTGCGGCTGGTCACCCGGTGGCGCTTCAAGCCTTCTGTGCTCCGCCGTTTGATTCACTGAAGCAGAAAAGGCTTCATTTATTTTGTCCAGTTAGAGCTTTGAGAATCTATGTTCACTGCTCAGGCCAGCGTCTTAAGACCCCTGAGACAGGAAACAAGATGCTGCACCCTTTCGCCACAATTCGATCTTGCCTGCATGGTCTTCTTTCAGACTTGAAACTGACGATGTATTTCGCAGGCGCCTTTTAAAGGCTTTGTGGCACGCAATAGTACGTCACATGACTTTGACCTGCCTATAAAAAGGCCTGATTTTACACGTGTTCAGATTCGGGTGCGCCTGAAGTGCGTTCCCCATAGCATCAAGCCTGATACAGCATCTCGTTCCCTGTCTCAGGGAATCTGGTTACATAAGTAACCCGAGATGTTTTCTTCTCACTCCCCCTTACAGTGTCCGTGACTCTCACAAGAGGTGTGATTTCTCAAAGGTATGTTTACAGGCACAGGTATAATCAAGCTGCAATCTACATCATCTGTCCAAGTGTACATTACACAATGGGTAACTGAATGTGTACATTTCACTTTAGGTTTGTCTCAGAGCAGACGCACATTCTGTCTCTCAAAGTATGAGCACAATGCTGAGGCCAAATGTAGCTTAATTTGCTGATGAAAGCTTGTATTACTCAGATCCATTACTAAGACTTAAAAAAACTTTAAAGTACATGCAGGTAATTATCTCAGAAAATAGCCATCAATGTGAGAGGCCAAATCAAAACAAAAATATTTAACAATTATTAATATATTAAACATATTTAACCGATTTAAAACAAACACATTACCCCTTAAACCAAGTATGGTAGCATGCCAATAGCAGAGATTTGATTTTATCAATGTATTTTTGACTAATCCACAGTCAATTAAATGAATTTTATGATGGCTCCCATAGGAAAGAAAAATGATCACAGATGAGATCTCTTTAATATCTCAGTTATTTTCCTAGACACCAATTAGATTGAATGGAGAGCAAATGGAAACTTTTGCTTAAGTCTCTTGTGTCTCAGATATGTCTCCAAATCTCACTCTCTCATGTCTCTATTGGAGTTTCAGAAGAGATCTAAACAATGTCAAAAACCAAGTCTACAATTAAAAGTCAACGTTATTGAAGATATTATTAAACTCAAATTTTCCTCACCAAATTGCCCCAAATCTAGATTATTTTAGCTACAATCTACATTAATTTAAAGATCCACTCTTTACATTTTTTAAACTAAGATCTCCATCAAATCTCCTGAGTTATGGAAGAGCAACCTCCGAAAAAAACATTTTCCTCTAGGATGTACTGTATGTGCTTTCTGAATCAACATTTTGGATCCCAAACATTATATAGACCTACCGAAACGTAACTGGAGAAAAATCTTTGTGTTCTGATAAAGAAAGGAAGTCATATATATCTTGGACAGCATAATAATAAGTAAACGATGAGAGAAATTAAATTTTGGGGTGAACTATCCCTTTAACTGTCAAACAAGCAAAAAGCAAACAATCATAATTGCGACAACCTGCATATTAAACCTTATTCCCATGAATTCAGAGAAATTGATCTTGCTTTGCTGTACCTTTTAAGTGATCGTTGACCTGACAGCTGAGAAGCCATTGGCCTGGATTATCTGCAACCATCTCCACATTGACAAAGGTAGCCGGGAACAGACTAACGGTGTCAACATGATGGCTTTTTTCCATCAAGACCTGGCCATGGAAGTATGCTGAGTGAATGTCCACCTCATTTCCCATCCCAAACAGGTGCCAGTGGATTTTATTGCCCATACACATACTGAGGTCTGGTAGATTTCCATAGACATATCCGTTAATAGCTACAGGAAGTTGTAAAAAGGACATTGAGATTTCTAGTTTGGTCTCCAGAGTAACATCATAGTCTAAAGACATTTAGGTAAAATAACAATGAACATGAAAACTATGTTTTATGTGATTTATGGAACACTATTCTAACTGTAGGAAGTAGGAATCCTGTGAACATTTTCTGCATATATGGAAAACCTGTATGAGTTACTACAATTGCCTAAATGTGGTTTACAACCTGAACTTTCCATTTACCGCTTAACAAACGAATAGGTTTGTGCACAATTAACATATTTCTTTCATCGTTTAATTAGACTTTCAGAAACTGAGACATTTTCAGAAAAAAGTTGGATAACAAATGCTGGATAACTTGATGGCTTTATTTCTGGGAGGGTAACTGCACTCTTTTTGTACTCACAGTGTAATTTATTGCTTTCTTGAAAGCCCTCATCATCTTTGTTGACTTTGGTGGCTGGGCAATGCGTCTTAATGTTTTCATCCAGATACCAGCTCAGGTTCTCATCAGACACAGTAAACATCAGTGTGTAAAGATAGTCACCTGACTTATCACCATGAACATCCAAAGAGCCTAATAAATGCACAAACCAAAAACAATCAATTCTAAATCATAACTTTAACACATTCTGTAGCAGTCTTTCAGAGCAAAAAGGCTATTGTGAGTCACAGTTGTAGCAAACAAGTTGGCAGCAGAAAGTATGAGAAGCACCGGGTGGCAATGGCAGCATAGTTCTTGTGCCCATCATCAATGCTTGCAGCTAAGGTTTTCTGGGTCTTTGGGTGCCTTAACATACTCACAAACATGCTCTAATAATGGCTGGGCAAAGGCTGGCATATGGCACTTGGTATGTGTGTTGGCCATATCGACCAGAACTTTCGCACTTCTTAGCTTCACCCAACAGGAAATCAGCCGGTTTGTATTTTCTGAAAAGTACTCCTACTAGGGATTTTATGTGATATATACACATGCCTACTTTTAGCTTAGTTAGTTTCTATATTTTGTTCCCTGCTTAGTCACAGCAGTGTGACTAAGCAGGATTTGACTTATTGCCTCAAAATTTTTCTGAATTTAATACGACAACAATGTGACAATGCATTGATTTCTGAAACGCACCAGGTAGCAATAGTGCCAGGCCGTCATAACTGCTTTTAGCTATAATGATATTTATTATTATTACTCTAGGCTTAATAACATTAACATCAGAAATCTTTCTTGTAGTTTATTGTTTGTCGTTGGTAACCTCCTCAAACACAAATTGATGCAAAGTAAAAATATATGAGCTTGTTTTCTAAATTCTGTGGTTTTTAAAACCTGTTTTAAAATGCTGGTGTCGATTTCTCATGCCAGGATCCTGACAACACTTGTGTTTTGTGTCAGAGCATGATGTTCATGATGATCCTGACTCTATTCTATTCTTACATCTTAGAGTCAGGGTCTAACCTCAGGTTCTGTGTCTTGTGATTTGTGGAAGCACATGGCCATTGTGGACATTTTGCTGTTTCCTGTCCGTTAAAAGACAAAGCCCATAAGTAGAGCGGGGAGTCCTGGTGGGCGTGATTGTTAATTATTTGGTTGTTATTTCCTTTAATATTGTTTATTTTAATTTTCACTGTTTTTATATTCCTTAAATGATTTGTTACGTTGTCTATTTGGAATGTGTATCATGTCTAATTGTTGGATTTTGTGGTTTTAATTTGTTTATACATCTTTATACAGTCTTTTATTTTGACAATCATTCACGTAAGCGGATATATTGTGGTGTGCTCAAAGCGTTCTAGTATGGAATGCAGCTAAGACGCACATGGGCTAATCATTTAAAGGTTTATGTTTAAAGCGCCAGAATTTAGCTCCTAGTTTAAGTGGAGAATAAAGTAAAATATTGACTTTGTTATCTGTATTGTTTTGGGTTTCATTCTTTATATAATGTAGTATGGTTGTTTGTATATTGTTATTGTTATTAATTTAATTTGATTTGATTTTATGTATGTTTGTTTCAAGGTTTATTTACATTCTTAGTTTGTTTTCGTTATACAAAGCTCTTACGGTAATTTGTGATGTTTTCATGGCAAATCTACGGTGACGGATCTTTAAATAAAGCTCATTACGAACCATCAGTCGTACAAGAGTCCAACATTTTTCAATCCAGGAAACTACAGCGATTCCTAATTTATCCTCCCCTACAACCCTCTGTTATTTGGATTGTCACATCTCCTTCAATAATTCCACATCGTGGGAGTTTTTTGTTTATTTTTTTTGTTAAATTAAAGTACATTTTTGTTAAGCTGATCTGCGGCTGGTGTATTCTGTTATGAAAGGTGAAAGAAGAACTCAGCTTTGTACCTTTTTTACATATTATGAGAGGTCCAATTAGACCCGAGGCAATGTCTTTAGGGGCATTGACATGAGAATGGTAAATTCTTGTCAGGCAGCTGGTATCGTCTTTGCCAGGGGTGTGGGAAGCAGGCAGAGTCCAAATATACGTGAAGGACTTCCCAGGGGCCACAGAATCATCTTCCTTTTCTATCTTCTCTGATGAATCTGGATATAGTGCACCTGAAGAAAGAATCCAAAGCATTATTATGAACAGAACTTATAAGCATTATTTGAACATAATTATATCAATTTATGTGATACATTTTATAATAACTTTAGTTTGTTTAATGTTTCTGTGAAGTGCAGACCTTCATTTGTCTTGTTGTAACTAAGGCCATGAGCGTGGATTGAGTATGCTCGTGTGGCCATGTTCTTCAGGTGCACAATTACAGTGTCATCTTCCTCTGCACTGATGAGGGGCCCCAAGTAGCCCAGCCATTTGGGTTTTTCTATCTCCTGCCTGTAGGTAGCATCAGTATATTGCTGATACACTGCCTTCTTATACACCCGACCGATCCGCTGTTCTCCTTTCTCCAGGAACACCCGAGCATCTCTGTGAAATACCACATATAAATATAAATATAAATAATCTTTCACACGCACTTATTCAAAGAGTGGCTTGCTTAACATACATTTTGTGGTAGTTATAAGCAACATGCCTACTCAAATACTTTAAAAAATATTCATCATGTCACATGTTGCGGGGTTTTTTTTGCAGCCAAGGAAATTGCATTTCGTAGGAAAGGAAAGGCGCAATATAAAATATTAAACCTATTTGTTCTGGTCCTTGATTCTGATTGGTTGGTTCATGTTCAAAGCAGGTGTAAATGATTATATAAACACACCCGAGACCTCGTCACATTAGTATTCCTGCACCACTGCATATTACACTCACTGTGAACCACGACTTAGGCTTTTTGCTTTAAAAACAGTTATGCTTGGTTTAGCAAAGACACCAATAAATACAATAAAAACAATTCTTGTTTAAAATAACTTGTATAAAGTCATGTCTCGCACACAGAACCCAAACCCTATGAACTGTGGTAGATTCTACTAAAAGTATTTGTACTCACTCATCTTCTTTTATGGTTTTGTTCTGAATTACATTTTTACCACTAGGTGCGTAATCCCACTGAATTTCCTTTATGGCCAAGAAATATTCCCTGGTGATACAAGACACAACTGCAGCACAGCACAAAACCACAAGCAGATTCCACTGCAGCCCCTTCATTTCGGATCTGTGGAATTTGACTATCATAATGAAGCCGATTGCTTCACTCTTTTAAGTGTCAAAGGGTGACAGTGGTCAGCCAATCACAACAGATGTACAAAGGGCAAAAGGCAATTGATTACCAGGCTGTAGGTCAGTACATAACCCCCCTGCATTTACTGGTAGTAACTGACCTTATGAGCTTTGGGAAAGTCCTGCCTACTAGAAAATCCAGTGTCAGTACTCATTAACAAACTATATTACTGTTAATATTGCCCATTTGGGTTTAAATTCATTTTGAGAGATTAATTTTGTTTGGACAAGAAACAATAACAAAAAAGCACATAATTGTTTAAAATGTGTTTCAGATTTCGGTTTTGAGTTTCTAAACTGCACATTTTTTAATGTGACACTATTAAAAAACGTAGTTATTCTTTATCCAAACAACACTCAAGTGTGCGTGGTGGATGTGCAAAACATCATAAAAATTACAGCATTAGATAATATTTTTCACTATTTGGGTAATTCACTATTTTGTAAAAAATCAATAGAGTTTTGGGAATTTGTTTCATGTTGAATTAGACCTGATAAAAGGTCAGAAACTCATGACCACCAACAAAAATAACTGTCAAAACTAAACAAAATCTGCCAAGATTTCAGAGTCCACTTCTGAAATGTTTAAAGCCCAATTACAATACAGTAAAATATCAAAATAATATCAAAACAATAGCACAGATGATCAAAGGAATATTCTGGGTTAAATACAAATTAAGCTTGTTTTTGAAATGAACAATAAAATGTGGACAGTTGTGCACTTAAAATGGAAGTTTACAAAATTTGGGGCAAGCACACAGTTACTGTAAATAAGTTGTTACTGTAAGAAAATGTTCTTATGATTATCTGTTCTAATGGACAGTGTCAGTTGCTGTCAGTTCAGTTTAACTAATTTTAACATATTCAGCTGGAATCCCTTCAAGCTGTTGCTCTGCTACGACAGCAGTTAACCTGAAAAAGAAAAACCAACAGTTTACACTAAGGTTCTCTATGGTATGCTTTACAGCATCTCCATTTACATTTATGCATTTGGCAGATGCTTTTATCCAAAGCAATTTACAAGGTGAGGAAAATAATGAAGGGAAAATCACAAGGACTATGCCCAGTGCATTCTTAGGTTGTTATGAACTATGAATTCCTGACACATTTCAAAATGCCACTGCACATACCTGCACATGGTTTCAGAAATACAAATATCTTTGTGGAACATGTCTGGGAATGAGGATTCTGGCATCATGACCTGACACTCACCACACAGCTCTCTGTACATTTCCCTATTCCAACAAACACAAAGGCTGGAATCGTAATCTGTATGTGGACAAACAGTTTTTAATGTAAAACAACATTAATGTCCCATACTGTCATCATCAGAGCGAGGTTGTTTATTTCTATAGCAATTTAAACAATTCTGCATTGTTGCAAAGCAACTTAACAGAGACAAGTATTAAAAAAAACAGATGAAAAAGGGCACAGCTGCACAATTCCACAATTCCAGCCTACACCCAATCGGCTGAGACCATCACAACCTTTAAGAAACAGCTTGTTCACTGTTCACCCTGTCTCTAGCATCAGAATGTGATTCCCACTTTTAAATGTAGCTTTGTAGTCTTGGCCTGTTGATTCTAGGGCAACATGTTAAATGCTCTTACTCTCTCTTTGTAAGTCACATTGAATAAAAGTAAAATTATGCTGAATGAATGAATACATGTAAATGTTAAATATTTGGGATTACTTTCTGAGTGATTTTTAGCTGATTAGCAATGAAACATTGACAGCCAACCAGATTTATTGAAATTTCCACAGTTACTGCAGCATGTGTAGTATTACTGTGCATTGGTGTGAACGCTAATATAGTTATTGTTTGAATCATTTAGATGCTTCAGGTTTAAGACTATAGATGGCATCATAAACTCTCAGACAGGTAACACACCTGTGCTAATGGATGATATGGGTGCAGAGATTGATAAAGTCTATATGATAAAAAAAACACAAATTAGATTTCTTTAATAGTTTCAGATAGACAGCAATAAAAGTAATATAACATAAAACTAATAATAACATATTGGACAGGAACCTTTATAAACATTGAAGGTTATAAGTCCTTAAATCATTTAACATAAATAAGTCCTTAAATCATTTATGTTGAGTTCTCCTAAAGACAAATCTCTGCAAATCAAATGTTTTATAGATTACAAAATATCTTCTCTGCTGAAGAAACATGAAGAAACAGACTGAAATTTTTGCAGTGCTTGTGTGATCAATTCCATGTTACATTACTTACAACAGTACATTTCTACAATTTTGCAACGTTACATTGCTTCAAAGTGTTACAAAGCCAGGCTCCCGCTACAGCGAGGAGCGCTAAGACTCTTATTTTGATGTTCAGTTTGTGTCACGTGTCTATGATGTCACTGGTCTTTATGTCACTTCCTGTTTCTGTTAATCACTTGCACCTGTGTTTGTATGATTAGTATGTGTATTTAAGTTCCTCGTTTTGTCAGTCAGTTTGTGGGTTATTGTTAGGAGTTTTCGAGTTTTGTGTCAAGTTGTTCTATCGAGTTGTGCATGATCTTTGGATTTACATTCTGGTTTTTGGATTACGTTTATTGGACTGCCCTCTGGATACCTCTGCCTCGGTTTTTGTCTTATCGTCTCATTGTGGTTTGTCTTTTGTATTTTCACCTTTCACTGCTGATGCACATGTTGTCGTCCTTTTGTTATACGGTTGGTGTTTGTTTATTTTATTAAATATCCTTGGTTCTAGTT
>JAZGTI010013877.1:0-14503 GCA_036877585.1 Botia kubotai
ATATCTAGCAAATACTGAAGTGCTTACAATAAAAAGATATTGGATGAATTTCACTAAGCCTGTCGAAAATGTGTCTATTCCAAAATCAAATATTTGATTTTTTATATATTTATAAATATTTTTATATATTTATAAATATATTTACAAATATTTGAATAAATCGGAATAAAACATGACCTGTACACTGTACACCTGTACAGATTCACTAACTATAAAATTACATTTCAATATATGTTTTCTTAATACTTTGATTTATCTGTCTGCCAGTTCCCATTTGCCTTGTTTAGAGAGGAATTACTTGCAAGTTTTGTAGTATTTCCTGACTTTAAAGTCTGATCAACAGCCTCAGCCATTGGTTGCTTGTCCTCCTGCTCTGTCTCTCTATGATAAAAGTAGTTGAAATTTGAGACTATTACAGGCACTGGTAAGGCAATGGTCAACACCCCAGCAATGGCACACAAAGTGCCCACAATCTTACCACCCAGTGTAATGGGACACATGTCTCCATAACCCACTGTGGTCATGGTAACTACTGCCCACCAGAATCCATCAGGGATGCTAACAAACTGGGTGTTAGGATCGTCTACCTCAGCGAAATAGATGGCGCTGGAGAAAAGAATGACTCCAATGAAGAGAAAAAAGATGAGTAGACCAAGTTCCCGCATGCTGGCCTTGAGGGTCTGGCCCAGGATCTGCAAGCCTTTGGAGTGTCTGGAGAGCTTAAATATCCTGAAGACTCGAACTAGTCTAATAATTCGTAGGATGGCTAGGGACATGTTCTGCCCTGTGTTAGACTTATCAGCAGAGGTCACTACTTCGGTTATCAAAGTGACAAAATAGGGAATTATGGAGACAATGTCAATCATGTTCATGATGTTATTGAAAAAATCCCGCTTGCTTGGGCAGACCAGGAAACGCACACAGAGCTCAAAAAAGAACCAGATAATGCAAGCTGTCTCAATGATAAAGAATGGGTCAGAGAAAGTGCTGGTGATGGTTTTGGGAGTGGGGCTTGGTGGAGAACCTGAGGGACGGCTCATGCCCAGTGTTTGGTTTAAGGAAAGACCCACAGTTGGAAAAATGTCTAGGTCCTCACGGAATTCTGGAAGAGTCTCCATGCAGAATATGATAATGGAGATAACAATAACAAAGATGGACACTAGAGCAACCCCTCGAGCTGCATTTGAGCTCTCAGGGTATTCGAAAAGCAGCCAGAACTGCCTGTAGAACTCATTGGTAGGCAAAGGGACCTCCACATCTTTAATAAATCCTTCTTCCTCACGGAACTGTTCCATGGCTTCCTGTCCTAACTCATAGAAAAGTATCTCATCTGCAAAGACATCTAAAGGCACGTTTGCGGGGCGGCGAATTTTGCCACCGGACTGATAGTAGTACAAGATCCCATCAAAGCTTGGACGATTACGGTCAAAGAAATATTCGTTTCTCATTGGGTCAAAATAGCCCATTCTTTTCATAGGGTCCCCGAGCAAGGTATCTGGGAATTGGTCAAGGGTCTTGAGACGTGTCTCAAAACGAAGACCTGCAATGTTAATGATGAGCCTCTGCTCTCCATCATCAAGACCACGCTTGTCAACAAATAAGTCCTCATAACATTCTTTGGCCAGCCTACTGAAGATAGTCTCACTTTGTGTTCCTTCACTGTTCAGAAGCAATTTCCAGTTGGAAATTAGACTGGTGCAACTAACACGTCCTCTCCTGGTGTGAGGGGGAAGGACTGGTGATTGTGATACATCCAGATTCTGGGGGTTCTTCTCTTTAAATTGTGATATTTTTGAAGTATAAGTACTGGCAGGTCCAAAGTCTGGCATATCTAGTGTCAATGCTGTCATCTCATTCGGATAGTCCGGATCATTGAAGTTGTCCACGTTGTTGTCAATATTTTCCAATATGTTCTCAAAATCAACTAGCGCCACCTCCATCTTTCCAGCTTGGACAGTTGATCACTTTAACAGCCAAATTCAAGTCTTCACCAGAATAAAACACAGGTTAATTTTTTATTTTTGAGGTAAAATGAACCAGGACCTGTAAAAAAAAGAACAGAAGAAGAGTTAGCATATGTATGTTTAAGAAAGCATTTAGTTAGGCTAGTAAATGATGTTTGGGAGAGTCATTGTCTCTTGATTGCTGGTCTGTGTGAAAGGCTGTCGAGAGCAACTGGTGATGGTGAGGAAACATATTTTGGGAGGTGTCAGCATCGCAACACTTCCAAAAATGTCAGGTGCCAGCTGCTGGGTTATTTTTGTTTAAATCCTTTGCAAGCACTTGCAAGCACTGCAAATGTGGGAGTGATAAGGAATTTTCACAAATCTATAATAGTCCACAAAGAATAACTAAACAGCCTCTTACATACTGACATACATGTTGTACTCTTGTTTACAATTAATTATAATTTGATTTATATGACATAATGCAGGATTATCTCACAAAACCAGGAAAGCATTCAAATTATTTTTCTCATTGTGCTGATACAATGAAAAATATAATTCAATGTATTAACTATTTATGAATCATGATAATGCCATGTATACATTTATGCTGATTTAAATAATTTTAATTATTAAGTATAAACATTGCAAACATTTTAACGGACCTCAAAATAAGGGTTCATTTTCTCTCCAATGTTATTTTAACACAGCGTTTGTATACGAACAAACAAGGTACTATGCTTATTTGCATTCCAGTGTTTGTAGCTGTCATGAACCCAAAGCGTCATACATTTAACAGCTAAACTGACGGGTGGATGTGGACGAGTTCCATGCTGAGCTTAATGTGACACAAACGAACAGTATCTGTGGTGACACACCTCTGACACAACAGTCGGCCGGACATCACCTCTGTTAACGTGCAACCCTGTCAAACACTTGACACCAGAGTCCAGGCCTCTGAGGCAGTTCAGGAGGATAAGACCATGACTGAAAGAGAAGGAGGGAGACAGTAGCAGTTGGAAGGAAACAGAGAGAGAAAGAGAAACTGTTGGCCAGTGCTGTAATGAAAACAAGCACCCCTCATCTAATTCACTTACTATTCCATTGAGCTGCATTGGGTCTGTAAGAAACATTGCAATGTCATCTGCCGAGAAGTACTTAGTAATGATCAATAACACAAGTCATTTAAAACAGACAAACATTGTTTCTTCTCATTGTTTTACACCAGAGTGAGAGTTGTTTAGAGTTTGCAACATTATACTAGTAAAAAGGGTAACTCTAACGTAGCAGCGTGGAGGAGAGGCATGGACAGATGTTTAATTAAAGACACCAAAAATGAATCATCTTGCTCAGCTGCCCCAGACAAGAAAACAGAGAATGTGCATCACGGAGAGAGAGAGAGAGAGAGAGAGAGAGAGAGAAATAAAATATCCAGAGCACTGAGTAAAAGCTTTGACTTAGATGATAGGAAAACATTTGGAAAAAATACTAGGAAGAAAAGAAAGTTTTTAATAGAAAGATAAGTAATTGACTTAAATCTCACTTCGTTTACGATATCTAATCAACACACAAACACAGCTTGTGAAGCTACATTAAATTCCTGTTTCCTTTTGCTTCAATGAACTCATGTACATTCTAATGGATAAACTAACAGCATGTGCATGAACAACAAATGCATATGTTAGGAGATAAAGAAAATACTATCTCTATCCTTTAAATGTCAAAAACTGACTCAGTTACTGAGTCAGTTTTTTAAACACCATTAACCTCATAATGAAAAATAATGTTCCACACTGTTGACTATTATGATATGTTTTAGCGATATATTTAGCCTACATGAAATGCAAGGTATATACAAATACAGTATATACATTTCATTCTAAAGATGGCTGTTCATTTATAAGAATGTTGGGAAATGAAATCATTTTCACACTGACTCAACAAACATCAATAGGGTTAAGATATTTATCCAAATAAACCCAACAACCAAGTTTGTGTTTGTTGCATCAATGTAAACTAAATCCCACCAGCCCCGGTTGCATGGAAATACATGAAGATTTTTCTATTCTATTTAATCTATGTAACTGGGGTTTTTCAAGAATGTTCTAGTTTTTAAAACATATTTACAGCAATCTCACTTATAATTACAGTATCACAATACACTATTCTATTCTCTAAATGTTTTGTTATACTCTCTTGTTCTAATTTAGCTTAAAGCAGTTCTACAGAAGAACCACTGCCAGTGTGATTAAGAATGGACAAGCCGTTTAATAAGTTAATTATCAGATATTATATTTAACGTACAAAAAAAGGAATTAAACCACAACAGATTCATATTTTATAATTTAGGTTTTTCATAACAAACGCAGAGCACATTAAATGCATGTACACGTATACCAAAATTACAACTCTGAAATAACACACACACACACACACACAAGACTTAACAGCATCAGGAAATTTGAACAGATGTTCACTAATACTCTTGTATTTAACTAGCACTCTAAACACAAACACAGGCCTACCTCTCCTGAGAGAGGAGTCTCCTGTCATGCTGTAGTTTCTGTCTCCTACTTGTTCTACATTTGGGTTCAGAGTGGCTTAATCTATTAAAGACAGCATTGGGTAACCTTATGCTGGCAGGAAACTGGAGCTGGATACACACATACACACACATAAACGCAAACTCTCTCCCACACTCAAATAAACAATTGTTTGAGTACACACTCAAAAAACAATTACAAATATAGTACCTATCACACAACTGTAAACTAAAGTCTTGTCTTTATGAACTAATCAACCATTATCATCCAAGTGTAACTCACGCATATAGTGCATCAAATGAATGTAGGGAATGACAATGACCTAGAGTCCCACATAACCACTGTTGCCCTCTCAGTTTAACCAGCAGGAGATCTGATCATCCTTGTTAAACAGCTGTCACCTGTCAAACAGCACAATTAATGGTTATTGCGGCATGTCAGACACGCCTAACCTGCAGCAGTCTAGACACATTTGATGAGCACTGATCAACAAGCCTAGGCTGAATATCTCTGGCCAGCATCTTACCTCATCCAGCATCAACACCCACCAGACCGATCACTTACAAACCACATTAATCCTCCCTGACGGGGACTGCTTATTTACAGATCACTCCACCTCCTCACTCACCCATCACCTCCATCAGGAGCAGATGAGTGGGTGTCACTGAGATGACACAATACTACTGTGTCAGTTTATCTGTTAATTCAGGGAAACAATTTTTGCTTTCATCGGATTGAACTGAAAATGTTTTGGGAAAAGCACTGCCAAAAGTCAGTATGCATAAAGTACATAAATCTTTATGTAAAATAAGAACATAAAGCCACACCTAAAAGCTTTTCAGAGAAAGTGATGTTATTATACTGACATTAAATGAACTGTGTTGTAGAAAACAGTTTCCTTTCACAGATATGGCATTTCATTTATATTTCAAGAACACTGATAATAGATTCACTGATAAAAGCAGTCTGTATCTATATGTATCTTGGCAGTACTTTATTTTTATTTATTTTTTATTTTTATTTTATACCAGCACAGCCATAATGTGACATGAAACACCCTCATCAATTTCCTCCTGTCTGACCATTAAACCTGGTTATTAAACCAAACAATGACTTCTGTTACACCTTTCAAACCAGCTCCTTTACAATTCGATGTCAAACAGTCACTGTATCTTCATGTGGCAGATCGTTCGTTGTTGAACAGCATCTTTCCCCTCTCTGCTGAATTCAAACCCATAGAGCGTAACATTTATCTTAACCGCATATCATAAATGGAAGGTTTCAAAAACAAGCATGTTTACAATGACTTAACCACTCACTGAAATTAATATGAATGTAATATGAATGCCATTTTAAAGGGTAAGCATGTAAAGAAAATCCCCAAAGAATGTCATTTGTCCTTTGACCAGATTTACACGTGATAGATTATAGACTTAGGAAGGGAAATCTACAATGTGACTGATATGACATTCCCTAACATAAGATGAACTAAAAAATTGCATAAAATACATCAAGTGCACAATTGCTCAAACTTGTAATACATTAAATAGGTCTACAGATTCCATGAGGGGAAATTTATAGTTTTGTGGCTTTTAATCAAATGGTATTGTAGTCATGAATGTTGACCAAAGTTGTTTTATCAGAAAAAGTGTCTGTCTGTTCTACAAAAAATGCAAAGGACTTGGAAGACTGATCAAAAATGTTTTGTCCAAACTGAAATTTAAAAAACATTGATCTACTTAACATGATACCAACTCATGGTGGTCTGCTGTATCTTATATTGAGGGGATTACTCTGGGCTACTCCTAAACCAGAGCAGATGATTTTGGGCTGGGTCAGAATGCTTCTAAGAGGATTAATCTGCCATAGGCAGCTCAATGATATAAGCTAAGGGATCACCTCTCTCAACAGAACATTAGCTGCCACATGTGATACGACCCATTAGATGACCAGTCCATCACTGCTCAGAGAAAGATTAATAGAAACATAGAACAGTTTCTAACAGCAGGATTACTGGAGCATATGTCCTTATGAGGAAGTGTCCACTATGGCACTATGAGGAACTGTACTGATGGGCACACCCTCAGTGATGTCATCATATGACATAGGTTGTCGTGACATTACCTATGAGAACTAATCCTGTAAAGTATCAGGATATTGATGCAAGTGCTGGAATGAAAGGTAGATTTTTTTGGTAGGTTGATTTTTCATAGAGTTTTCATGGATAGTTTGTTTATATATAGATCTTATAAACATTTTCTCACTGCAGTAATAATTCTCATGAGATATAAATATATCAGATATGAGATAAATATTATATGATTTTTACTAGGCAAGCATTCATGTTTACTTTTTTATTTAATCTATTTTCACTCTCTCTTCCTATGCTTTCCCCTACTTTAGTTCATAGGAACAATTTAGCTACTGGACTGCTTAAAGGAAATTGCACACATTAATTCTATTTTTACTTTTAGAAGCATTTAAACTAAGTCTAAGCTGTTCCTCACAGGCTATTAAGCTCATGTTTGTGAGCTTGCCCGTTTGTGTACTTAGAGCAAACAGAACTTTAAATTTTCCACTTATCTTGCTTTGAGAGGAAAACCCTACAGAAAATTCCAGAAAAGCCTTTTAAAAGGCCTCTCTGCACTTTCGCACATTGTCTTGCACATTTTAACAAAGTTGCACTGTTTTCTGAAAAATACGAAAATATTGCAGGTTGGAGAGAGATGTATGAATGTCTCTCTGTGATGTGTGTGTTTGTGTGTGTACTCTATGAGGATTATTCTTGGCACAACATCTGGGATTCACAGTCAAGAGGAGTAACTCAGAACAAGAGATGCCAGAGCTCCAAATTCAAAGTCTGCCCCTCTGGGTGCGCAACTCTTGAACAGAGGTCAACTGCTCCAATCTACAGTACCAAGCAGCTGCCACTGGCCACATATGACAAAGTCCATAATCAAACAGAAATTATAAGATACATACAGCCACCCAAAGTCCAAAATGTATTTTAAAAAGAAATAAAATGAATCCTCAATGGAGCCTTTAACAGTTTTAATGAGGATCTATAATACTGACCTATTAACAGCTGCCCCTTGTTGGATGGTAAATTAATATTGGATTCTAAAATAATTCACTGGGATGATAGTGTACATTGATGGTATGTGAAGCTCATTGACATAGCAGAGCTCTGTCTGGTGTCTGTGTGCCCTCTGAGGGGTGTTAGACACGCTCAATCCTTCCGTGACAGCTGCTCTGACCTGGTTTGCTTGCCAAATCACATCTGCAAAAAAGCCCCAGCAATCTATTGGAGTTAAAAGTTAAATCTTGCCAACAGATGTTGCCACTCCTCTACCACTTACAGCTGACAAATATGACTCTACAATAAAAATATGGAAATTTATTATGTGTTTGTGTCCATATTAAGTTTCCATTTTAGTCTGATTTCCTTGCACATCATAATCGAGGGCTTACATATACATAAACACATCTGCATGCCAACATGAGCTAAACCAATACATGCAGCATACACACACAAACAAAAGCTCACACATGACACACATCATCCAATGATGGTTAGATTTAAAGTGATGTTAGTGGATGGGGCTTCATGGCCATGTTTTACGTGGTATGATTTCAGAATTAAGAATCAAATTTTTACAAATTCCACCAATAAAATAGTTAGAATGTCTTGTGAGATCAGGTTGTACTTTTCACTTACACATAGCTCTGTCTGACAGAAGATAAGTTTGTCTCAAGCTGAGGTTAATTTTATTAGCTTTTTCAATTGCAATGCAAACTACTGGAATGATATAAAATGTCAGTACATCCAGGCCCATGTGAAAAAACTTGCTGGACTTTGTATAATGCCCCGCAAAGGTAAATAAAAATTAGCTTGTGTGATTGCAGGGAAACCCTTCCAAAATTTAGACTAAAAATATCATGCCCCTACTGTGCTACCATCTGTGCACTGCTCAACAAGGACAGGCATTAGTGTCTACACATGCAGGCTGTGATGGTCACACCAGCCTGTCAACACCTACGCATGGTGCTGAACGTCCTTCAGTGTGAAGCAGGAGGTCAGAAGAATGAGTCAGTGCCCAAGCAGTGCCAACCTTCACCTGCTGGCTCCAACCACTCATCGCATCATTCACTCCACTCCACATTCACTCCAGACAGATTACGATAATCTTGTTAACTGCTTGTGATTTTTAAGAGCAGTTGTACCTGAAATCTGTTTGTAGTCATACAATGGTCATTTTTGAACTTATAAAACTGAGCTACAGACACATGTCAGTAAGAGATTATAAAAAAGACACTAGCAACTGGTAAACAGAGACTCTGTTTTTTGAATTTCCAAAATTTCCGAATTTCCAGAGACTGAGAAACAATTCATGATATTGATGATGTCATTGTAATGATGGGTCAGAAGGGTTAGGATCCATTTGCAGTATTTAATAGAGTAAATGAACAGGCAGGGTCAAAAACAGCAAACAGCTATGGTGGAGGCAAAACAGAGAGAGTTAACGTTAAACAGGCACGGGTCAGGCCAGGCAGCAAACAATCAAAACGGTAAGAACAATCCAGCATATTTACAATACTGTTGTCATTGTACATATGCACTTTCCCATTACAACAGAAAGGAATCAGAGATTGTAGGTCACATTCAGCAGACAGACATCAACACTGTTTTATATATTTATATTTAAATGACAACCAAATCAATGACAAACTAAATCAAATCCCTAGAACCTTGTGAACAGTTTTGTGTTTTAGTGGCTGAGTGCAAGTTAATTCAAAAGCTAATTCAAAAGCTGCTAATTCAAAAGCTTAGTGACAGTCATTTGCGGAAACAATGTTAATTATCAAACCAAACAAAATACAAAACTTTTAAAGACACTCAACAATATGCTTATTTTATAAGGGATATATTGTGGGTTTAAGTAGTGACGACTTTAATTTGCTACCCTGTGTCTTCTCGTCACCTTTTCAACCTGATTTCCTAGGTGTTTTTACATGTAGAAAAGGCAAAAAATATGTATTATATTGTCCAGTTTTCTCCTTGAACAATGAGGCGGGTTACTGCGACATTCGTATTGGATGTAGAAGGAATTATCTACAGTGGTAACATTTATCATAATCATGACAGAAAATCAAAACACTGCTCTAAACTCACTAGCAGAAAGGCAGCACAATCCTTCTAATATGGCATTAAAACAAAACATTCACCCAGAATTCAACATTTTCTATTCCAGTTTTTGGCTTGTACTGCCGTAGGAGCCATGGCAACAAACATGGAAAAACGCAGAAGTACTTACTGTACTGCACATCACTCTGTTGTTGTTTCGTTCACTCACTATGGATCGCGATTATTTATTACTTTTAACAGCAGGTTCTGTGTATTTTGTGTGGGTAATGCTAATATTACTATACAGTTAATATTGTAATGTATTGGTTTGTACTTTGGTAATTAACGTTGTTCATCAAGTCCGGTGATGAAAGTCTATGGCAGTATAATGTGTGTTACTTATAAATAGTAGTCCAAAGTTCAAGTTTGTTAAACTCTGATTTGCGAATTTGCATTCATTTGACATATAAAGTCACATATCAGTATTATTTTAGCATTACACTTTGTTCCATGTGGCTAATTTAATCAGATGGACATAAAATATGTGATCAAACATACGGGTAATACAAATTTCATTCATCTGTAAACATGATTCCCTGAGATGGTGAAGGCAACATCTCCCATTGGTCCATGCTCCTTTACAGCTTTACGGTTCGCCTTTATTATTGTTTTGAAAACTGAGCTGAAAATTTCGTATTGTGCCTTTAAGGTTTGTATAGACTGACGTGAACAAAAGATATTGCCCAGAGGATTATATAATTCCGGAGTAGGTTACTGTCTATATAAAATTAAAAACAGACTAATGATATCAATCCTATTACAACTGTAGTGGCAATTATTTTAAAGACAAATTGCACAAGCACTTTTAAACAGTGTTCACTGCAGTATTTCATGTCAGGACACCTGTGAGCTGTGAGCATACGTGAGCTGACTTTGTGCAGCCACTACAAATGATTTGGGACCAGCTAATTATAATAAAATGAGCAAAGGAAAGTTAGTTCTGAGAAAGAGTCTAGCATAACTTGAATACAGATGCCACTTTGTGATAGTGTAATTACATTCATACATTTTTAATATGGCTTAAATCCAAATAGCCTACTTTTTGCTACCCTATATATGAACTGTACATCATATATAAGCTAAAACCCTTTATAATATGCGACAAATTAACAACTCTCGCTGAAACTCACGTTTTGTTAAGTAATATAGGCATATGTGTTGCCATTACCTGTACATGTAGCAGGTGCAGTAAAGTGCCGTTGATAGAGAGCGGCTGCGCAACAGCTGATGAGAAGTGACGCATACAGGAGACAAGCGTAAATTCTGAAAATGCGTTAAAAATCCGGGGAAAAATAGATAGTAAAACAAGGACAAAATAACAGATATATATATAGCCAATATAGTGCCCAAATATTAGAATGAAAACTGTGTAAATGAAGTTTCCAGTATTGTTGATAAAGTTTGTTGTCATCCCTGATGCCCTCGGAACATGTAATGTTTCTGTCCGCAGTGGTTTTCTCTGTAAGCTCTTGGGGGGGGTCGTGCTCAGATGTGTCGTGATTAAAAGCATGTTTAGTTACCTTATTTTTCAATTTATATACTTGCATATTATATAGAGCTACTAGTTAACTACTAGTCATATGGTTGTATCACAGTAATCGCAAGGTTTTCAGTCAAAAATTTTCTTAAATGTGTTTGATAAATTGGTTTTGTTCGTTCATTAAGAAAACTAGTTTAAAACGGTCCTGAATTAATTTATTCAGGATTATTTTTATACCTAAAATTGTAATATTTTGTAATTCAATTTGTAATTCGGTCATGTAATCATACAACGTTATGCGTCTTTTTAGTGGTTATGACAGTGGAAAGTGGTTCAATTACTTTTTGTAGTGAATATGGCCCAATAAACATTTTTGAAAGAATATGTGGGCTTTTTCGCACTACACTAGGCTTTTTAACTACTGGCCACATTTTTTCGTAAAGATGATATCTAAATCTAAATGGATTGTGTGGAAATCTGCATAGTTTGTTATTATACAAGCAATTTCTTAGTTCTATCATGCTTTGCCTTTAGGAGCTAAACACATGGATTCTGTTTCTCGAAGCAACCACTAAATGGATCACACGCCCCCTGCAGGCCACTTCATAATAATGCTGTTGCTGATCAAAGGCCTGACTGTAAATGTCTGAATTTAATAAGTGGTAGACTGGGACTACAGGAACATTTATTATATGAATCTTAATGTCATAAAGCCTCTATATTTTTAAGTTGTTATAAATGAATGTAATAAATCAAAGCAAAAGAAGAGAGTTGTTTTAGCACAGCATTTTACACAAGTGGATCAATAAGTCTGATTTAAAAATCCATTAGTAGTTTATTAACAGTTACCTAGGGAAGCTGCCTCAAGGGCATGTAGCTCAGTTGGTAGAGGATGGTGTTAGCAGTGCAAAGGTCATGGGTTCAATTACTACTACTACTAATACTACTAATAATAAAATATTTTTTTTAAAAAAAATAGCTGTTGGGTAAACAACTGAACACACACAAGCACACAAAAACACACATTAGGGTAAATTAAAGTATGAGTCAAATACATGAAGAAATATTTTTAGGGTTTAAGGATTTTATTTTAATTTATTTTATTAATAATTAAGGATTTTATTAATATATTATATATAATATATTTTATTTATATGTCATGTTAGGGAATTAAATGTGTAATTAAATGTGTAATTAAATGTTTCAATTTTATTAAATATTTCACAACTAGTCCCAGTTTACCCTGCACTGTTGTACCAAAAAGAAGGTTAAATCTGTTTTTTCCCTCAATTAAAAGTTTTCTTGTTAAACATTAAAAAAGAAAAAGACATGAAATGTGAAACAGATAATATGAGTAGTGCTAATGAAACTGAGACCTTTGAATCTTTGAAAAGAAGAATGTAGCTTATATTCTCAGGTGCTTTCACCACAGTAATTGTCACACAGTTTTTCATAACAAATGTTTGGTATTGCTTATTAAAAGAGTACGAGGTCTTCAATTACAGTGTGTGACAGGGAAAATGGAGCTACGTCATTTCATGTACTCTCATTCCAGCAGACAGTAGGGGTCTTAAAATATCCCACCCCATGAATATTTTACCATGCCATACTTTCTCTTTCAGATGACTCTGTATTTTTCTCTCGTTTTTTCCGCCTTTTCCGGTTTTCAGTATATGGGTACAAAATGTATGTATTTTGGACAGTAACCATGCTGGTTCTCCACTGTTTCTCCTCAGCCACTATCTCAGCCTTGATGGATGTTTAAAGAGATATACCTTATCTTCTCAATGCAGACTCATCCATTGATCTTACTGACTATGCTGTGATATTTCTTTGCAAACTGGCAACCAACGTTCAATTTGTTAAAGCACTTTGAAAAACAGACCATCAGTCTGTCAGTAAGTAGTCAGTCAGTTGTCTGTCACTTTGTCAGTCAATAGTCTGTCAGTCTGTCTGAAAGAAAAGCAATTAAGAAAGAATAAGCTATCACAATAGCTTCCCCCAGGCCTGGCTTATTCTGTCAGGCTTACATACTGTGTTACTCGGATGCTATTTTAAGATTATTCACATCAGCATAGTGACTTGTTGTAGAAAAGGCTTCATCGGTTTTGTTTAGAAGTGACAAATCATCAATGTTTAGAAAAGAGACCTTGAGCACTCACAAACCTATAAATTCCCAGAGCTTTTACATGACAAGACTTTGTAATGTGAAACATGCTTCTGTATATTTATAGGCCAGGAGCCCCAAATAGTTCCTTAAAATGCGGAGAAAATTGCTGTTCTCTGACGTCAGATCTTTGTGTTCTATATTGAATTAGTTAAAAGCAAACCAACACAAGACCAACACAAAGTAACACATTTTGAATTGTGAAGTGGAACAAAAATGATATATATCATATATCATATATATATATTTTTAAAATTTTAAGCAAATTAAAATCTGAAAAGTGTGGCGTGCATTTGTATTCAGCCCCCTGTACTCTAAAACCCCTAAATAAAATCCAGTGCAATCAATTGCCTCTAGAAGTCACCTAATTAGTTAATAGAGGCCACCTGTGTGTAATTTAGTTTCAGTATAAATACACCTGTTCTGTGAAGTGGTGCCTCAGTGGTTTGTTAGAGAACACTAGTGAACAAACAGCATCATGAAGACCAAGGAACTCAACAGACAGGTCAGGGATACAGTTGTGGAGAAGTTTAAAGCAGGGTTAGGTTATAAAAAAAATATCCCAAGCTTTGAATATTTCAAGGAGCACTGTTCAATCCATCATCCAAAAATGGAACAAGTATGCCACAACTGCAAACCTACCAAGACCTGGCCATCCACCTAAACTGACAGACTGAGCAAGGAGAGCACTGGTCAGAGAAGCAGCCAAGAGGCTCATGGTCACTCAGGAACTGCAGTAACACTGCTCTGTCCCCACTGTGAAACATGGTGGTGGCAGCATCATGCTGTGGCGATGCTTTTGTTCAGCAGGGACAGGAAGGCTGGTCAGAGTTGATTTGAAGATGGATGGAGCTAAATACAGGGTAATCCTGGAAGAAACCCTGTTGGAGGCTGCAAAAGATTTGAGACTGGGAAGGAGATTCACCTTCCAGCAAGACAATGACCCTAAACATACAGCCAGAGCTACAATGGAATGGTTTGGATCAAAGAATATTCATGTGTTAGAATGATCCAGTCAAAGTCCAGACCTAAATCCCATTGAGCATCTGTGGCAAGACTTAAAAATTCTTCACACTTGTTCACAGATGCTCCTCATCCAATCTGGCTGAGCTTGAGCTATTTTGCAAAGAAGAATGGGCAAAAATTTCAGTCTCTAGATGTGCAAAGCTGGTAGAGACATAC
>JAZGTI010013878.1:0-14503 GCA_036877585.1 Botia kubotai
CTGGGCATTATAACATACAACATAAAACAATTAGATCGCATCATACGTATGATTGCTTGATTTTTATTCAGTTTTTGCCGTTTTTTTAAATTAAAATCAAGACTTCACTCAAAACAGCGTTTGGAATGATTCATTCACATTTCAACATGGAATGCCATGAGTGGCATTAAACTCATTTAAGCAAGGAACAAATCACAGTCGCTCAGCCACAAAATAACTCCTTGTTCCTGCTTCACACACCTCATAATGTATAGTGACAAACCTCTGTTCGCTCTGATGAAGCATGCGGACACAAAACAGCTTCACCTGACAGCACGCCGCAGCCTCCAGCTGCCCTTCTGCATCACGACAGCACGCCGCTGGTCTCTGAGAGAAAACAGACAGCAGGAGAAATGAGAAACTGTATCATCCAACCATGTTAAAAGATATGCCTACAGTTCCCATGAGTCTGTGCGTCGCATTTCAGGGAGGTTCTGGGGTCTTGTGGAGGCCGTGAGGATATGAATTTTTATGAGTGAGGTCAAGCCGCTGTGTGGAGAGAGTGATGGGGAGCGGGAGGAACTTTACACCCTGTGTAAACTGGAAACAAACAATGAAAGTCATTCACAATGAAGTTCTGTACAATTTTGGAAATATATTTTATAAATTGCTTCTGTAAGAATACTTTCAGCACCAGTGACATCACAGAACAGAACTGCAGAAATAATGATTTCTTGACCATTTCTCTGTTTATCATTGGTCAATTAGCAATGCTCTGATCACGCCACAGAAGCGCAGTATTTAAACATCTACTCGCTGCTCCTCCTGGACAGCCAGTCAGGTATTAAAGTCAGTCTGCCACATGTTATTAGGGCAGCTGATGGCGAGTTGGCAGAATGTTGGAAAGCAGCTAACAAGCGGTGTGGACCGCAGAGACCTGTGAGGTAAGGACAGGCAATGTGAGATCCCCATGAAACACAAAACTCTGAATGAACAAACCCTGATATTCTGCAACCTGTTACAGATGTACCGACTGAAACGCAATTTAACATACTAATTCTGCATCCTCACTGAGGCAATAAAATGAGCCATGCTAAACACACCTTGTATTCAAGCTAGCAGGGATGTTAAAGGGCAGATGTAGCCTGAAGGCTGGAAGATTACATGGACGGCCTGAGATAATTTACTCAACACAAAGGGTAACGGTCAGATCTTTTAATGTGTGAGGTAATTCTGTGCTGACCTTACAAAGTGGGGCCATATGAGGTCATATCAGTTCAAAATCTAATACAGTGCCTCAAGTTTGTAATGAGACCAGTTCTGCTGAAGCAGACGGTCAGTGGTCCTGCTCTGGATTTGGCTTGGCTACTGGTTCTGATAATTGCCCCTCAGATAGAGCTACAGGGCCCATCACCTTCTGAAGGAGACATCAGAGGACACAACAGTTTTCATGATCATCATCTTTAAACAACACTAATATTGTTTAACAAGATTGATCATTTCATCAGAACCAAATTCACTCTTTATACCAGCTGGTTTCTGTTGATGGAAAAGACATATTTACAAAGCACCTGAAACAAGATGCTGTTATACTGCATGTTGTCTATAATGTTTACTTGCCAAACTGTAACAAAAAGCCATAGGTTTAAGGTTATACTGGATATAACAGAGGTAGCTGCTACTGTAGGTGGTTGCTAGGGTGTTGCTATGCAACATACATATATGATGGAAAACAGGAGGCTGCAGTAATATTTGTCTTGTTAGGAAGCATTTGTTATGTGTATGAGGCGAGTAACGGCGCTGTGAAACTGAGGCAGTTTGGTCGCTTGTCTGCACTGCGTTATTCAGCACGCAGCCCATCAGCTGCTCTAAATTCTGTGCGTGTCTGCTGGCAAATGTCCTGCAACAGCTCAAACTCCAAATAGCTTTTCACAGCATATGGAACCGACATGATTGATCATATTTGGGTGACAAAATAATTCCACCTTTAGAAATTTTCATTAGAATGCTGCCAAAATGTTTTTTTCTGTTTGTTGATGTCCCGATTTTTCATTTACATGACCTGCAAAGCTTTTTGTCCAACAAATCGTCGGCCCTTTAAATGGTCACACACTTTTACTTTTACCTACTGTAAAAACCGCAGAACTGTAAATGAAATTGACCCTCTGCATAAATGTCAGTGAGGTATATGAGTGAGGTAGTGAGGTATCAGTGATGTATATGAGTAAGGTAGTGAGGTATCAGTGATGTATATGAGTGAGGTAGTGAAGTATCAGTGATGTATATGAGTGAGGTAGTGAGGTATCAGTGATGTATATGAGTGAGGTATTGAGGTAACAGTGAGGTATATGACTGACAGGACATGACCGAACCAATAACATCACATTTCTATTGTTTAAATTCTTATTGTAAAATGTTTCAAATGTCTTTACAGAACAAGCTGCACAAAAAAGAAGCCATGACAACAAACTGTCATAATGAAATTCAGCCACTTCTAAATTATTTTCCCTTTTACTCAGACAGAATTAATCTTCATGTGCAGAATTTTAACCATAACCAGAAAGTGTATAAAGTGTGTAACTGCATGTAGTCTCTCCACCTGCATCACTGCGTGTCTTCTCAACATTCTGGCATCAGGGCCCCAGAGGCCGACCCAAGGACTGCCAGGAAGAGAATCTTTAAGGACACACATGTACAAGCACAGCCTCTTGTCCTCTCCAGCTCTTCCAGCTGAAATATTTAGGATTTCCTCATGTTTCAAGTCAGCAGAAAGCCATGAAACCCCAGTGACTCACTCCCACTGATTAGATGAAGACCTCAGGCAGGTGTGAAGGACATGAGTGTAGGAGAAGTTTGTGCTTCACTGCTGAGCTGTGTCACGCTATGATAACTGCAGGAGACATACAGACAGCATGCTTTCATTTCTACTGTTTTTAACGTCTAGCAGAATAAAGACAGATAATGGAAACAGGACATTCTAAAACGCTTAACACAACAACTTTTGCATGGATTCATGTCACAACAAAGACTACAATTTCAAAACATTACTAGCAATAAACATTATCTACTGGCAAAAGCTGTAATCCAGGGGAGAGAGAATATTTTTATATTTTATGTTAAGCATTTTCTCACCCGTTATGAGGAAACAGCTTAATGCAGCCTAATAAACCGAGACCATAACCTTGAATGAGGAAATTTGATTCCACCTATCGATCATAACTCCTGATGAGGTTCCTGCCACAGCAAATCTTTAGAAAACACATTCTTAAAGGAACGGTTCACCAAAAAAGGAAAATATGACATCATCTCATCTTTATGTCATTCTAACACAGCGGTTCATGCCGCCCCCCCCCACTCACAATTCATACCCAATCAAATATTCGAGAGCCTAACATGACTCGAAATGTATATATCTGTTAATAAAATAACCAAACACTAAGAAATATTTGTTGATATAAATACAATATAAATATTGTTCTATTAAGCTTGTTTTTCCTTAATCACTGTTTTGATGGAAGTCCAGACATTCGGTCCAATATCTCTGTTTATGTTTTACATACGTAACAGAATAGATTAGAAACAAAAGAAGGGTGAGGAAACGATACCACAACTCTGTTGTTCCTACAGAGAAATAAAACCCCATACACAGAAAGTCCATGTCTGTGCTCCAAACAAACACTGCATGACAGCAGACACAGGACAGCAGACACAGGACAGCAGAGATGGAGGAACAGGACAGAGGTTTAGAAGACACTGAGAGGATAAAGTTGTTCACGTGTCCATCTTCAGCCATCTGCTGAGACACCCATTCAATCAGTCCAGCCTCGTTTCTCATCCTCGCAGTGAAAGATGACGGCCAGTGCTGATTGGGCAGCACGTCCACAGAGTGACTTTCATTAGAGCTGTTACTTATCTACTCATTTCACCAAACCTGAGCTTTACAAAACACTGCTGTCCACCTGCAGATAAACACACTGGTGTTAATTACTAACCATTGTGTTCTTCCAAAGCTGCTGAGAGAACTTCTCTCTAGTCTGATCTCTTCGATCACAAATTATTTCAAATGATATTCGGACTGTATTTTTCTTCTTTCATCTAACATTTTGAAATCACCTGGCAACAACGGCCATGGCGATCCACTTGGCAACCTTTTAAAAGCCATTTCAGAGGTAATGCATAATTATGAAGATCAATATCTAATGTGAGCAAACGGCTGAAAAACATTGGGATATAGCTGAATAAATGTTGTCCAGCAGCACCCAGAAAGCCATTTCATTGACAAACTAAACTACTGTGCAAAACTCATATACTGTACACGCACCCAAACACAAGATCACAGGGGGAAATGAATCAATCTTAGAAAGAATCAGAAAATTTCCACTTTATTCTGCTAGCTCCCCTCGGACATCTAGTAATTGTTTTTTTTAAACCAATATTGTTATTAATCTCAATAAGGTCTGTGCTCTCTCAGCTAGTCCCCTTCATATACAAGCAGCTTTGTGGCCCCAATACCCCACTCTGTGCTTACTCCACCAGACCTATGGTGACTTTACTTCTCACAAGCCCTTCTAATAAATGAAGGGTCCGGTCTAAATGCCCCAGAGGTATTAAAGGGGAAGAGTCACAGGCTCCTTTCCAAAACCTAGCAAGCTGACTACGTAGGCAGCATTGTGAAATGCCTTATTTGGCCAAGGCAACAGGACAGGCAATCCCACAATGCACTGCAATGAGCACAGTGGAAAAAATCCAAGACGCCGAACAAAGTGAGAAAAATGGCCAACACTTCGAAATAAATCCTGAAAAGTATTAATGAAACACTAAAAATCAAATGTACAAAATGTCATATTTTACCAATATTTGTACATTACTTGGCTTGGCTGTAGAAATAGTCAAAAGTTTATTGTTGTCATTAAACCGTATATGGCAGCTGCAGTACATAGTGGAATGAAACAACATCCCTCCAGGACCACGAGGCCACATAAAACATAGACAACAAGGGACTCAGTACAATCACAGTGCAGATGTCACAAGAATGTCACAAAGTACAGACGTGCAAAAACAATGTGTACAGAACAACCAGTACACAACACCAGAGAACATACAGTGCACCACAGAAACACTATAGTACAGTTTAACACAGAGAGAAGCCAACCAATATATATTTATTCCTCCACTGTGTACATGTAAAAGACTTTTCTCTGTTTTGCATATTCTCACAGGCTATTGTTAAACTTTTTTGCAATTCCTACTCACAAAAACATTGTGAAACGTTCCCACACAACATTCTCCAGATTTCAAAGGCTGTTGCTTCTATTCTTCCAGCACCCTTGTAAAGCGACGGAAGGAGATCTGAAGTACAGAGGTGAACAGGAAATTCTTTTCATTGTGTTCCTCCTCACAGAGCATCAAACAGCAGAATCAAACACAGAACGGCAGTAATACAACAACACATGAATGTTCTTGATAATGCAGCAGAAGTCCTCCCTCACTTTCAGCGGGCAAACGGCACAGAACTTCTGTCTGGACCATTGCTCACGAAATCAAGGGCTGCAGAAGGATCAACCTGGTCATGAATCACATGAAGCTTGCGCTCCAGAAAATCAATGCAGCTGAAATGATGCAGTCAGAAGTGACAAATTAAACGTATTAGAAGGTAACAGACGTACAATAACAAAGTGTCATTAATTATGCAATGAATAAAATGTCATGACCCGCAGTCAGATTTCACTCAGACAGAAAAAAATATATATCACACCCGTGTCTGTGACAGCGGCCTGTGCTTTAGCCAATCGGAAATGCTCAATGACATAACAAACGTATGTGTGCACACCTGATGTCTGATTCCTACAGATCATCAGATCATGTTGCACAAAAAAACCTAAGTTGAGCTAAACTGAGTAAAACCAAGATAAATCTAGAAAGGGCTGAAGAGAACAGAAAGCGTTCTTAAAGCCCAAGAGCTCATACTTCAACAGCACAGAGCCAAGTCTGTGTTTAATTAGCCTTCAGTGTCCCTGCTGTGCACGGACAGTGTGCAATTACAAAGTAATACTTTTAATTGGAGACATTCCAGGGATTCTGACAGGAGCATTTCTGCCTCCCAAACCAAGAGTCCCTTCAAATAAACTCAAATGATAAGCCAACAGTTACTGCAACTAGAAAACGCATTCAAGCATTGTAACTGAGCATGAATGTTAAATTCTGAACTGTATTCAGAATGCTTAAGGAATTCAGTCATAACATTTAGTTTTCAATAACAAGGTGACACATTTTGGGCAAAACAAGCCGCCAGATGTGTGTGTGTGTGTGCTGGAATGCTTTCATAGTGGTATGGGGGGGGGTTGCGGGGGGGCTCATGTTATAAACGATTCCCACATCTGAGACCTCAGATACATAAAATATTACCCTTTATAGACAGTGTTTAAAGAAAAGAGTAAAGAAAACACTGTTTGAAACAACCCGTTCTTTATTGACTCTTGTAAGACCCCCCCAAAAACATATTTTCATCACATCTATGCTAATCTCATTGGTGACCTATTTTCATCATGAAAAGGTGAATTTTTGCAGACAGGTGAGGAGTTTGCATTTGTGTGCGTGTGTGTGAGTGAGTGAGAGAGAGAGAAATATTTAGATTCCTGAATGAGAGTTTGGTGCCTTGAGAACTCAATTTCACAGTGAGAATAAAGCAGGAAATATTTTTACAAATGAAGATGGACCTGGTAGTTCAAGGTTCGATTTGTAAGCAGTTTGCCCCTGCTGGTCGATTCTGTAACTACACCTTTAGAAGGCAAAATGAATCTTTATCCACTAGTCATAAATATTTCCTTACACTATAGTTTGTTTATAAATGGCCATTTTTGCATGTATAACTCATAACTTGATAAGAACACACACCAGTTTAGCTCCTCTTGTGCAGTCTGCGGCTCTTCTAAGCACTGCATGTTAAAAGACTTTTACAAACTCATCAGCAGAACTCAGGATCTTTGTTTTCCTCCGAGCATCCTGAAAACAAAAACAAGATAAACATCAAACCATCTCTGCAGACCACGGGGAACAGTTATGTCACTATCAGGAGAGAAATTATTATCCACAAGAGGCAAAAACAGGTCATTTAATTTAAGCATGTTTTAATAACTTTCTACTCAGTTCCAAGAAATAAATGAACAGGAACATTTCATTTATATTACAAGCACACAAGCAAGTTTTTAACGTGAGAACTAACCAGTTATTTTCAACAAGTAAGCTTCGACAAAACAATCATTAGGAGATTCAAGGCCAAACAATCATTAGATAAACTGAAGTTTTATTCCAGCACACAATGCTCACAAGAAACATGAGCGAGGACACAGACATGGCACACACCTAAAGCACTACAGAAGACAGTGAAACGTGTGAATCCTGCTCTGCAGTGAGCCTCTGTATTCCTGTTGCGCTTCACTCAGGGAAACTGCTCACCCCGTGTCATATTTCATTCTGACTGTGTTTGATCAAGACGCTGTTCCAGATTTCAGCAGCATGATCTCTGATAAAAGACGAGCTGGTCTAGACCAGCAGGAGGAATCTGGGTGGTGAGGGCAGATGATTGTCCAGAAGACCAGAGAAAGCAAACTGCATCCACTCTGTGAAACGATGGGTGGCATTTTCACCCTGAAAATACATATTCAGTTCATTTCAAATGTATTTATATACATTTTACGATGTTGCATTGTTTCAAAGCAGCTTTACATATAATTAAAAAAAACACAGAAAACTGGAAAATTATAAAATACTGTATATAACACATAGCAAGCACAATACATGTTATTATTGCAAATTGTATTGTTCATTATTAAAGAAACTTTCATTCACGATTACATGAAAAAAATTATTCAATTCAATCCAAATAACATTACTAGCATATAGATTTAAAATGACAAGGGGGAAGTAAATAACGCTGTTACAGACACAAGTAACTTATGAAGCTGCTGAACGGCTGGATTTGAGTGAAGAATAACTGTGAAATGTGTTCACAACTCTCTGATATTAGCAGAAACCCATCACTGAATCTATATCATTCTGAAATGCCACAAAACGACACAACAAAGCTGAATACCATACAAACGGCAGGCATACACAATGTGTCAGCCACAAAACTACATATATATATATATATTTGCGCAGGATAAACCGAATTGAGGTCTTGCTGAGAATATTCTATGAATATATCCATGATCTGATTCTCAGTGACAGAAGAACAGTGTTGTTCTGATGTTTAGGTACTGAATATATAGTACACACATACTGCTCTATCTCATAGACAGAGAGAAGAAAACTGTGAAGTCTCAGTCATACTAGACATCTCAGCAAGGTTTCTATTGCTGAGAATAAATAACCAGAAACAAAAGTTGTTCTTGGACTCTGAACTTTTAATATGAACATTTCTCAAAAAACGTACGCATTTAATTAGCCCAATATAATAACAATCACAAAACCTCCCACAGAAAATTCCACAAAGCCTTGATGTTTTTGTTTATTAAATATTTACACAAATGTAATCATGCTTTTAATCGTCAATAAATTAAATTAATTCTCCTGCATTTTGCATTCTTCCTCAAAAACAGCACATAGAATGCAAAAAAAGTCTGCAGGTTCCAATCACTTGGAATATGAAAGACAGTACACAGTATATACTGTATAGTAATCATTTAATACAGAGATGCTGTGTTTTTGCTCGCATGTGTTGAACTAAAGCTGTGCATTTCACATCAGCCTGTGTGTGTGGGGGGGGGGGTATCCTGCACAAAAGAAAATCCCACAGAAAAGAGGGGCAGTAATAATCACAGGTAAAGCATCATGTATCAAATGCTTTTCCCTCCGATGTTTCTGATGCTAAATCCAGAAACGCTGGAAGGATTCTACAGCAGCAGGTCTGTAACATTAATCTCTGCACTTCATCTTTTGGTGTAGCTCATGCTGCAGACAAAACTCCAGTTCTCTTAGCATTCATTTTAAATGGGAACATTTCAGAGGTCTATAAGGTCGTGTTCATCACATGATGGTAAAGCAGAGCACAGCTTAAAGTGTGCAGCCATGTCAAACAGGGTCTTTAAAGCTTGAACACACTTTTTTAACGTTACACAAATGTTTAAAGAACCAGTACCTCCAAAAATGAAGATTCTGTCATTATTTGGTCACCCTTTGGGTGTCCTCCCAAACTCACAGACTTTCCTCTGTGGAAAACACAATTCAATTGCAATGAACAACAGGTTATATTGAGCATGTATGTTAAGCGCCAAAACAGATAATGAATCAATTTGAAGGTTCTTGATGAGCATAACAGACATGGTCGCAATGAATATAAAGGTTTTTTAAAACGTACTTTGCTTTGCACAGATAAAGCAGAATACGCGTTACAAAAGACAAACAATGACAGAATTTTTATTTTCAGGTGCACTGTTCCTTTAAGGGCCTTCACAGAAGTGTGTGTGTGTCAAAACCTGCTTCTTCTCATGTTAAACCTCCCGCTCAGAGGCAAAGCTTCTCCTCCTGAATTATTCAACACTTTTCCCTGAATGTCTGTTCTTGAAGATGTTCTCCTCGTAGCATCTCTTCTTTCTTCTCCCTTTCAGGAAAGCCTTCGGTGAATTAATTTTTCATCTGCATCTTATGATGATGCGAACCATCTGCTCGTACTTTACGAGATGAATCCGTACAGCCATAAATACATCAGCGTAATCTTCACATGTCAGAGGTGTGTGATAACTGACAGCCGACAGATATAATGCTGTACATCACTGCATGCCGAGATCATGTCACAGGAATCTGATGTACCTCCTGCTGCCTCAGTGTATGACTAGGTGAATTATATAGATTCATAAACGGGCCATAAAATGAAGAATAAAATCGTTCTTCATATACATACAGTACATAACCAGATCAAAATTATGTGCTACAGTCAAACACTTTCATTATGTGAGTTTATCATCATTTGTTACCATTGCTATTTTTGTTCTTCACAAAATGTGTAGCTAATGTTTAACTATTATTTTTATTTGTTAACAGTAATCCATATATCATTTTTTTGCTTATGTTTATGTTGCTTGGCAACAGCGCAATGTTAGCCAATCACATCAGTGGACATTTACTTCCGTTCACTGGAGGTAACACCCCTTGAAATTAAGTGTTTATTTTCACAGAGTGAAAACGAGCATGAAAAATGTGCAATTTTTAAAAACTAACCACAACAAACAAACATGTAAAACTGCATTTCCTGACCCCTTTAAAAATGTCCTCATTCCAATTATCCTTTTAATTGTCATTTCATGCATGCTTTATTTAAACTGATGCAACAAATTACCTGTTGTTTTGAATATGTAACTGTGTGTGTTTTATATATTCTCTGCGTGAGTGTGTGTGCTGTCATCTAAGATAACTGTGCTTTCCTCCAGCCAAGTAAACAACAGATGATTATTGGAGAGGGAGAAATTTTTCCAGATAAACTGCAGACATTGGAGTCAGCTAAAACACAGCACTATCTCACAAACACCCAACAGAATCCTATCTAGCTGCTCCTAAGGGCTCTTATATACCCACTGTATTATCCATTAGCACACGCGCACACACACACACACACACACACACACACACACGCCCGTGATGGGTGACAACTTATGCGGTACACTCTAAATATTCTGAGAGACACAAGAAACTTTCACCTACTAAAGCCTTTGAAAGTGGACTGAGCTGGAAATGCTCTTTTACACCAGTTTGCTGCTAACAAGCCTACAGCAAATACTGCATGAGTTCATAAGATTAGAGCAGACGGCTGACAGGATACAGTGGAGATGCTGTGAAAGAATCAATATCCAGAGGTCTGCAGTTAAGATAACAGGTCGAGTCTAAAATGCTCTTGAAATGAATGCCAAGGTGAAGTTTTGGATTCCATTATACACCTTTTAATTATTCACATAACAAGAGCAGAACAAAATGAATAAAGACATTCTTACGTAAATTGGATTGAATGCAACAATTTCTGAAAGATTTTTTATGCGTGAGACCTTTCGAACCGAAAACACATCAAACATCGAACGTTTGACCTCAGATGAACTGAGCGAATGACTCGATCACTGAACCGAACAGCATCTCTTTCTGACTCTTAACGAAGCGAGAATGAGGGGAGAATTTAATAGCAGAATAACACAGAACAGTTTTCTGTACTACTCCAGATTACTCTTAAAAAGTGTCAGCGAGATACTGCAGCTATTGTAGCCGTTTTGTTGCTTTAAATCTTTGACGGTGTAAACAGCCCTTACAAATATGGATTATTATGACACAATGTATACACATCAGCATCACTCTGTGTGTGTGTGTTTCTCTGGGCACTGATACTCTAGGACGATGCTGCCAGCAGCACGCCCGCTTCCCTGAGAGGCAAACTGAATAACAAACAGCTCAGAAAGGCTGCATACAGGATGGGATTTCAACGCTACAATCAATCACTTAGCCAGCTGCTCACCATTGGTAGCCTAGCTTACAGTATTTAATGGGTTCAGAGGTCAGAAGGAGGGAAACAAAGCGCCACAGGTACAGACAGCGTGACGCAGCGCACCCATGCGCTGGTGCTGACCTTCTCAACAACACGCTCAACACCCGACTGCCACAAACACAGAAAAACACCTGCCTGTCTATCGGTTTTGTGTCTTGCGATGTGAGGGGAGAACAGAAAACTTACAATGCGGTGGGTGAAAGTTACGGCTGAGAGGAACCGCTTGAGATCCATTCACGATGCTCAGCGTGATGGAACCTCTTAGGATGACATTGACATTTCAAGGTTATGTTCTGCTGGTGGACAGCCTTCAACAAGCACAGGGTCGAGCAGTAATCACATTTAGTTTCCGAGCAGGAAGTCTGATTAGAAATGGTGGTTCAATGACCCTCCACATCACAAACAGAAGAACATTTTAAATACTAACGTCAAAAGATGTTCATTTGATACTGACTGGGATTTTGGGATGCTCTGGATTTTTCTGAGGCAACATTTGGTCAATTGGTGTGTAGCCAATGAAGCCAATAGAGACATGCAAAAAGAGGAGGGGCCAAGTTTAAATGTTGTCATTACAAACAGTAACTGAAAATCCTGCATGGTGCACCTTTAATAAAGAGAAAATAAATAAGGGCAGAACTTTATTCATCCATCTGGACTTTATTGGATTGTAAAAAGTGGTCATTACATACCGTAGTGAAGCAGCTGGTTGAAGGGAGGGTTTAAGAAGCAATAATGATATATTAAAGCTAAAACAGAGCAAAAATCTGAAACTGAAGACAGGAACGCCATCTATTTAGCACTACAGCTAATGGTGTCGTTTGTAAGCATATAATTAAGATGTCTCATGAGGGCACCAGGCTTATATTATCCGTCCTTTCCATAGCTACAGAAACAGAAGATAATGACACTGTGAAAACTCTTCCGGGAAGGAGGGTGTTTTGTACCGATGGAAGAGCCATTCTGCTATTTCAATCGGAGACACAGAGTACACTGTTGTCCACGCTTCCATCCTCTCCAAGCACTCTTCAATTCCCTGTGGTCTGAGAGAAATCCAATTACTTTTCAAACAACCCCAGAGGCACCAAATGGGGCTCTGCTTCTGCCAATTATCTCCCCCGGCTGCCCCTCAGTGACAGTCACACGTTTCTCTGAGTGTTTGGGACCTTCAACAGGTCCACCAGCAGAACCTCCTTATTTAAAGATCATTTGATATGATTGTGCTGGGATGGGTGAGAGAAATGTTGTGCTCCACATGTTTTCAAACACACGTTTGGCAGAGATCATGTTTCTTTCTCTGAAACAGGAAGCAGCTCAACTCCTGTTGAGTCTGTGTCAACAGAAAACTGGATTTTTATCCCGTGTCAATTAACAGGATTTTGAAAAGTGGCCCACGCATACCATATATGGTGGCAATGAAGCTAAAGAGTTAGAGGGGAGGGGTTAAAAAATAAAGACTTTGTGACATCAGTCGTTGTTTAGGAGCTGGAGTGAGTTATTCCATTTTGACAAGTTACATTTTTTATCAGAAGAATAATATTTAGACAAAGAAACATAGATGTAGCTTAATACAGTAAATGCAGTCAGACTGTTACCTGCAGAAGATGTTTGGATGAGATTACAGAGTTTCTAAAGGACTTGTCTTTCAAAGAAAGCCATCCATCTCTGACTGTAAGAGTTTACACATTAAGTCTATGCTAACTTATCTGATGAGACTAACAAGCGTCTCTGCGCAGTGAGAGGAATGAGAAGTACACAAGTCCTGGTAAATCAATACCGTGTTATACTGCGTGAAAAACAAGATTCATCAATTGTATTCCCTCTGCCCCATGATAACAGCACAATTCATTACGGGACTGATGTTGTTATTGACTGCACGCTAATATATTACACGAATAGAGAATGGTGCTCATTAAAGACCCACATATACTACACAACACCGATATGTACCAGAGGCCAAACAATAAAGAATCGGCATCATCAATAGCATGGCGTTACTTATTCATGAGCTTAATCAATTACCCAATCAGATAAGAGTCAATCACACAGGAAGTGAGTCAAGCTGCAGTGGTTATGAAGTAAATCACACATTATGAAACAGACCAATCACAGGAGACCTTTCACATCTTCTGTGCTAATTCTGAGACAACACCAGTGATTCGTGGAATTACTACATTCCTGTTGATGTCCGAAAGCATATTAAATACTTGACTAAATACTATATTAATAACTCATTTTAATATTATCAACAAACATGCAAGAGTCGACAATGTCAATGTTTTATTTATTCCATTTTTAACGGTTCACTCTGCAGGATTTTCCAAAACAATTAAGTATAGAAATAATCCGTCTGAATAATTTTTCTCCCCTATAGTTTGAGTTTATATAATTACCCATCTCAGCCCTGCATAATTTATTACATTTATATCATCAAGCGGTGAGTTATTCAAATTCGAACCGGCCTCTGATGTTGCAGTCTCTATACCGCACCATGTTGCCTGACATCCTTCAACTGTTCTGAAATTGCCTCACAAACAAGAAAGTTTAAAAAAATCATCCGATTCAAGCAGCTATAAAGGATTAAAGAGGCTGCAAGAAAAGAGGCATAAGAAGATAATCAATGTAAGGACCNGAGGAAATGAGGTTTTGCCAATACTGGAGCTGATTTGAGGCAGTCCCTCTCCCTCTCCCTCTCCCTCCCTCTCTCTCTCCTGTGCTGCTGCCTCAGTCATCAGATTTATTTAGATGAGGCGTGACATGGCTGGCATCCGGATAGATCCATGCTTCCCTCCGGCTGCCGCTGTAACGATTAGGCACAAGGGTGGGACTTCTGTCAGGCGACCGGCACACAGAGCTGGAAAATATATTTCCAAAGAACTACAGGGACATAGAAGGAGATCGATGGCACAGACGGAACAAGAGGATTGTTGGAAAGACGAGAGCGGAGAAAGAGGGATGGAGGAAAGACGAGAGCGGAGAAAGAGGGATGAAGAAAGATGAGAG
>JAZGTI010013880.1:0-14502 GCA_036877585.1 Botia kubotai
CGCATGTCTGAGGAAGTGATGTGAATGGACAGGAAGCTGACAGATGCTAAAAATCATTTCTGAGGAATATTGAAGAGAGGAATGTTTTCATTTGATTTACTTTGATGCTGTGACTTTGAACTGTTTGTCTGGTAAAGGAAAAATGCAATTCTAACTGCAGCACATCAGCTTTTGTAGCGTATTAATCAAATATTGACATTGTGTTTATGACAGCATTAAAGAAAGAGACAAAATCAAAGTAAAGCTTTAAAAAAACAAGCATGAAAGTGTTGCATACTGCATGTGTGGTGAGAAGGTGGTTTCCTGCTCAACATGATCTTTAGAATGACAGACTGTATCTGCTCTCACACACTTTTTAGCTGCTGTATGATATTCTTTCAAAATCTGAAGCAGGTTTTGTGTTGAGAGTTTGAGTAGAAAGAAATATAATTTTTAAATTTCTATTACTTTGTAATTCAGGTTGTTTGAAGGTTGTGCGTGCCTGTGCGCGCATGTGTGTGTTTAAATTTGTACCCAAAAGTCAGCAAAACCTGACCTGATCTTAGCAAAACTTCCTTTTGAGGCCCTCCCCCCTTTTTCCTTATTTATAAAAATGCTATAAAAATACAGTAAATAAAGTTTTTATATTTTTTTAATTGTAAAAATGCTGAATATATCTGTTGGGGTTAGAGTGTGTGTTGGGGTTGGGTTATCGTTTTTATAACTAGCTGTGTATAAAAACAATAGAAGTCAATGGAATGTCCCCATTTGGATAGATTAAATAGATGAATATTCAGCACAGAATCATGCAAAAAAAAAACTTGTTATATATGGTTAAATAGGTTTTGTTAGGAACAAATATTATCTTCAAATATTATTAAGATAATATTTGAACTGTGCCTTTAAGGAATTTCTGAAGGTGTCTCTTTTGAAGAACTCTGATTAAGATACACCTTTATCGATTATGTTTCTATTATGTTTATTATGTTTTTTGTCTGTTTTTTTATGTCTAATATTATGTCAAACTGAACATTATTTTTCGCTATTGAAACATTCAGCAGAATGCATTTGACCCGAGGAAATGCATATTAAAAACTTTTCTCACCAATGAAAGAGATGCTGCACAAAACTAATCCTGCTTATCTGATGATAATCTCTTAACAAGGAAACTGTCTCATATTACAGTCTAGCTGGCTGTGAATGTAGAAGCGTCTTATAAATGCTGATGCTTTGGAATCTTATAAGATGTTGGAGAGATGAACATTAAAGGATCAGAGTTTGTGTACTTGGTCTCATTTGTTGGAGATAAAAACTCTTGATGTTTCACAGATGTTTCCTTCACTTGTCACCAGTGGAGCTTTGTATTCACTCTCTCATAATATTCTCCTAACTGGGGAAGTCTTCGCATTTGTGTCCTTCTCTACACACACACACACATATCGTCTGATCTACACATACTTTAATGACATACTCAGGCCACAAGAAAGAAAAATCACAAATCTATTTAATGTCTCAGTTAATTCTCCCCAACTATGTCTCAGAATGTCAGAACTAACCACGCATAGTTTAGCAACTATTTAAAATGAATTGTGTTTTAAAAACATGGAACAATTGTTTTCTCTATAACAAACAGAGAAATTTATATATTTAATGTATTCATTTTTGACCAAATGTCACCGCATGACTATTGTAATGAGGTATGATGTATTGCACCTTTGCTGTTGTCATGGAGAATACAGTCCCATGTAACGTGTCACTAGAACATGAACACACAGGCTTCTAATGTCATTCCAGTCCACATGTGAGAGAGTGGTAGGGAAAAGCATGTGTGTGTTTGACCAAATGTCCCCACAAGGTAAAATTGATTATACAACATACTAAATGAAAATGTAAAAATGCAAAAAAGGTTTCTGTGAGGGATATGTTTAAGGGTAGGATGAGGGTTCGGGGATAGAGTATAACAGTCTGGACAGTATAAAAGTCATTATGTTTATGTAAAGTCCCCACAAAGCATAGAAACTTATGACCCACACACACTTGTATACGCTCTTGTATATGCAAACATTGTGTTATATTTTTGTGAGATTAAGAAGCACATTCTATTCCTGTGTGTAAGCAGGATTGGGGAAAGTGGGGGTGTTCAGAGGAGGCGAGACACCGTGACTCTGCCTCCATGAAACCCTGCAGAGACTGAAAGTGGTTCTGTAGATTACAATACAGAGTCTGCCTGTCTTACAATAATTGCTTTTTCCTGGGCGACCACTGTCATTTCTCTCATCCTTCCAAACCTGTCTAACAGTATTTGAGAAGAACCACTGAAGAATCCAGAAAAATAAGGAGGTGAAATATTTATATGGCTCAGCTTTGTGAAGTGAATGTAGTTTGACATTGACGTGATGGCTCTGAATATGTCATTGTTGGCCAGGATACTATAATAATTGCTGGTGTTGTGACTACACTAAAATGTGGCAACCTGTCACAGCTTTCATCTGTATTAATAAATAAATACAATTACATAATGATTCTATGAGAGGAAGTGATGAATGTTTTTCTGTTTCATTGCTTATAGTTCTGTCCTGTGTGAGCTACTTTCCCTGTGTTGTATTGATTAGTTATTCTGTTCACCTTTTGCCTCATTAATTAACTCATTAGTTACTTGTGTGATTTGGGATATATTCCCCTTGTGTTCATGTGTTTATTAGTCCTGCATCACATCAATGTTAAGGTGTGTTTCCCCATGAGTTGTACGTATTAAAGACTGTTTTTGATCATCTTTGTGAGCTTTGTACTACACAGCACCTGTGACAGTAGACAGGAACCAAAACTGTTTATTTTTGTAGCTTTTTTTTATTTTACTCATGGACCTTCCTGCAGTCCAGTGACTCTGCCTGAAACAGTGTGACCGTCCACTGAAAGAACACACAAGTGAGTTTGTAGACCTGCCGTGTCTAACTCGCTGTCTGGTCTGCACATTCCCACAGACTGTTCTAAGGAAGATTTTGCCGTGTTTGTGGACTAGCTACTGGTAAACAACAACTCTCTGTTCACTGTGGGACTGGGTGAGTAAGACACCAGTCCCACTCCACAGCCACTTCTGATTCTCTTTATTACTGAATATTGTTTAAATGGTGATATGAATGAAAGAGCAAATGTTTTAACAGGAATCAGAAATATATAATTAGCGACTCCCCGCAAAACATGATTTTACTGTCACTGTAAGGTAGGGACTCTGTTCCTTCAGCATAGACACAATAAGACGGAATGTCAAACAATAAAGCCACATTCATACAATACAGAATGTCTGTGTTCTATGAGGTGAAGTAGGGAAGAAATTAAGTTGAATTATGGGTTGTCATCATGTGATCACAGCATTCTATCTAAATCTGTCACCACATTTGTGAATTCAATGTAAATTCAAACATTAATAATCTGAGATATAATCCCTTATTATCTAAGACAATTAAACCAAATTATCTGTGCTATTACATATGCAGCATTTTTATACTCTTACTGTATGTAAATAATTGTCTTACTAGTATCTGTTTTATTTTTCATTTTTCACAGGCCTCAATAAAATGTATTGAGGTCCCCTGAGCTTTGAAAGCACAACCTCAAAGAAGCAAAGAAATGTTTCTTTCTAACACATCCTGAGGTCAGCTCAACCAGTAAAACCCAGCCAATTACATCTGTCTGTTTGTCTGTCTGTCTTGCCTGCCTGTCTGTCTGCATGTTTCCTCATCCAGCACTGATTCACCAAAATATTTTCATTGTTTTTCTCTGTAAATCCTCTTTCAGAGAACAAACTTTAACTCTTTCTTTCTTTCTAAATCTAGCACAATTCCAAACAAAGGCTATTTCTATTCCCCCTGCACCCCTCCCAAACACACCACTGCCAGCGAGCCAGACCTCTCACCTGCAAGTAATAAAGGGCCCGTGCAGCACAGAGAGAAATGATATGTGAGGATAATGTTCAGTATGAGCAGATTATTTTCCGTGAGCATACAGGAAAGAATTCAGCACACCGACAACAAAACCAGAGAAGCAAACATTTGAGAAATCTGCACTGGATGATTCAAGACAACGGAACTGGGAAAAAACAGGTGATTAAAAGGTTATTAAAAAAAGAGACATCACAAAACTTCACACGGTCAATGTTATTACTATGAGAAATCTGGGGAGAAAATGTAATTAAAAATAATAACAAAACATTACACAGAATGAAAGCCTTCTTAAAATCCCTTTTCAGCAGTAACTCAGTATTTTGCTTTTTTCTTTAAGAAAGAACTCGATAGACATAATATTATATATTTATAGCCTCAGAAAAGATTAATGTTCAGAGCTGCTATTCTGATCAGTGCACTTAATCTAGAGAGATCACTAAACTATAACCAGTGGACACAATACTTTTAACCATGTGTTTCGATTTAAGCAGTAAGATATGAGAGGCTGTGAGTTATATTTTATACTACAGTCTATTTCTAATATATATTTAATCATCATTAAAAGCTGTTTAATAGTGTTTGTAGGAGAAATCTAATGAAACGGGGACAATGTCAAACTTTTTAATAACCAACACTCAAAAGACCAGGAGAACACAATACACCATAGTCAAACAAGACCAAAAACAGCAAAACCAGAGTACAAATACACATGAACTAAAGGGCTAACTAAACAAGACACAGGTGAAAACAGTCAATAACTCACGCAGCAGAGGACAAGCTAATAATAAACTAATTAACAGGATAATGACTAAATTAACAAGGGGAGGGAACAAAGGAAGCAAAAACACAAGAAAGGACACAAAGAACAGACACAATTGTGATAATATTTGTCTTACCCTGTCTTACATGACACGGAAAAAAATCATCAGTTTGAGTTCATATTTATTTGTGTAGTTTTGTATAGTTCATTCATAACACAATTATTACTTAATACAGGCCACTCTTGAGTGTTTTATATGCATTTAAACAGTATTATATGTTTATTACAATATTTTTTCCTTTCACTATTTTTCCATGAATCTTTAGGGTAAACAGACCCTGGTTTTAAAACCGGTTCTGGGGCATTTACAAAAGCAGTCAATGCAAATTTACCACTGCTTGTCACTTCAACCTATAGTTTGTCTCATGTTTTGTTTGTATTTATACCAGATAAACTTTAAACTGCCTGAAGTTTAATAATATCTGCAGGATATTATTTGGTTTTCAGATGTCCTCTCTCCCTCCTCAGTGAAAGGTGTGTGGAGATGCACACGTTGCAATACACGGCCCTGCTGCATACTAATTTCAGAGATGGAGGTGTAAAATGACACCTGCAGTGTGTGTGTGTGTGTGTGTGTGTGTGTGTGTGTGTGTGTGTGAGCGCGCAACACACCCACATGAAAGTACTGTCTTTAAAAATGATCAAAGAAATGACTGCACTCTGCCTCACAAGCTTGTTCTCAAGCCTGACTCAGGGTAGAATACATTTTTGTACTTGCACAGTCACACACACATTTACTTATCTATCTAAATGAGGATATTCCATAAACCTAAATAACATTCTTAATACCTTACTGATCAGATTAAGAAGCTTCTTCAACATAACCCACACAGCAGCACTGTCTACAAACCCCACAGATCACATACATCATTCACTTCACACAGGGACATCATATTGACCTACACAGGGAACAGTTCACCCAAATTCTTAACGTCCTGTCATCATTTATGCACCCTCACGTCACTCCAAACCTATCTGACTTTTTTAAAGCACAGAAGAAATCTTTTTTTAAACTATGTTTTTTTTGTATGTTAAAAAAAATGTTTAAAAAATAAAGTAAAAATGTGGCTGGTTTGCTAAATTGTTCCATATTGATAGATTTCATGTGAGGACCAGACTGAAATTATATACATATGTAATGTATTATAATGTATAATGTATGTATATAATACGTTACATATCAGTGTTTTTCTTACATTAGGCTATCGTATGTCTTCCCACTGCATGCACAATTCACACACTTCCACAAGCTGCTGTTGTGACTGTATTATTACTCACCAGTGGCACTGTGTGTGTCAGTCTTGTGTGTTTCAATGACACATATATCCTCTATCTGCAGCCTGCACTTAATTCCAGCACTGTTGGCTCAGAAGCAGATTACTGACAGCAGATGTGATGAGAGCAGAGCGGAGGACCCCGACACACACACACACACACACACACACACCTCTGCTTCTCATTATGACAGAACAGTGCAGCCATTTTCTCACTCCTCTGTTTGTTCTGAGCTACCATCTTTGCTCTGGTTATTCTCTCCCTCTCAAAATATCTCTGTGTTTGACCAGCACGTGTGATGTGAATATAATGATCTTTGTAACTGAAATCTCTTTTTAAGGGAGAGTTCACCTCATCCTCATTTTTCTCTTTATTGGGACAAAAACATGTCTTAGGTACATTTAAACAGGCATACAAAACACAAAAGTATCTTAAAAGTAGTATATGACTTTTGCATCGTTTTTTTCTCCTCCAAAGTAGGACGACACACATTAATGAATTATCTTGCCTTAAAAACCATGCTTGACAGCTGTGATTCATTTTTGCTGTATTAGACTTACAGTAAGTAAGTCATGAATGTTTTGAAAGACATGAGAGTGAGTAAATGACAGAATGTTCATTTTTAAGTGAACTGTGACAAATCAGTGCGGTGTGAGAGGTACATTTTTGTGATGGAGGCTGATTATGTATCTTTATCATTGCAAAAGAGAAAAACAGCTAATCCACATTTTTACAGTCTGAGTTACAGTAATAAATTCTGGACCCTGTTTGTAACCCCGTATTCTCCTGAGGTAGCTTGAGCTGCTTGGGCTGCTTGAGCCCATTGCAGAGGTTAACAGTGACTTCAGATGGGAGTAATCAGCTGTGTTCAGTCTGAACACAGTGGGCAGCTGGGAAAGCAGGGGGTCAGGGGGTACCTGCACATTACCCTGGAGCTTTTCAGCCCCTCACCCCTCCTTCCTCTGAGGGTTGTTGGAACCTGGAGAACGCTGAATGATTGCTTCAGAAAACATTTGTTTGTGAAGCGAGCAGAGTGGCAGCCATACACAGGCTCAGAGAGCTGCTCAGAGAGCTGCTCTCTGAGCACCCCAGAACTGAAGATTTAATATGGCACGAGCGTGCACGTGTGTGCACGTGTGTGCGTGCATGTGTGTGCCTGCTCAGGCATGTGTCTGTTTTGTGTTCCTGGGGACAAAAACGAAGGGCTTTTCATTTTAAATTTTCACCCCTGAAGATGCTGCCTCAACACTGATAAGAAAAAAAATCATTTCATTCTGCTGAGAAAATTGGCCACACTGCAGCTGAGACGGCAGCCGACTGAACACACCGGATTCTAATTCGCTTTATCTCTCAGGTCGAATCACTCTTTCTGAGGTGTGTGTGTGTGTGTGTGTGTGTGACATAATTGCATCCTCACAGTTCTGGTATATTGATGCATATGATTTATGTTATGTGTTTTTGCCTTTTATTTAGCTGCGGTCGTGTATTGCAAGCTCAAAATACAATCACAGTTCTACCGCAGTGTTGCTTTCCTGCACATGTACACAACACAAAATCAACACATCTTATTTTATTTTGGTCCATTTCTGCAAAAAACATGCACTGCTATTTCTGTGTGCCTGCATTGGGCTCAAATGAAAGGTTAACATAGGAGCATATATCAGACACTAGCATGCAGTAATAAAGCCTCAGCTATAGAGCTGCTGCTTTCCTTCTAGGAACTGGCACATTTTTATAACCTCGCTGACAGCAAGATCAAATGTTCGTCAGATTATACAAATATTTGGGTGTGTACCTTTCTAGAAGACCCCCTGCTTTTTAAAAATCTTCAGACCTGTTTTATCTTGAATCCTGGATGTTTTGAATTGTTTGTCTGGGTTTTTGGTCATGAATGAAATTTGCATGTTCACTGTTATGCACATTGTTGTGAAGGATGCCTCTCATTTTAAGGGGAAACAGAATAGAATGATCACATGTTAAGGGCCAGTTTTGTGCAGCTTACAATGCCTGCATCTCGCACCCTCACTCCACACACACACCCTGAATAAACCTCATCCATATTCCTTCTTACCTTTTAAAAAATAGATGTATTTTTGTGGGTCTTCGTTTTTTACATTCATTAAAATGAAAAGAGGTGCACGTTAAAAATATTCGGATGAGAACAATGAGCCTCGTCTCCCTTCCAAGCTGCACGGGTCAGCAAGGCATTAATGGTAACCCCCATCCCCCCCCCCCCCCTGCATTGTTTGCCTGTCTGCAGCCATCTCCTCCACCAGACATTCAGCAATGCTCAAGTCACTTTTAATGTCTGATAATCGAGGTGAAAAGCTGCCATTTTTAAATGATGGTGTATATATTATGTGAATTTTCAGGACGGGACAGGCCCTTCGGTGGGTGGAAGAGAGGACTGGACATGCACAGTGAAAGAGAGACACCTGCTGGCTGCAGGTGGGACTGCAGTGTTGTGTACGCTGGTTGTCTGATGGCAGTTATTTCTTTCAGTGTATGAAATGTCCTCCACTAAAACTTAACATAATATTCCACCCAAAAATGAAAATTAGTCCATGAAGTATTCACACTTAAGTAGTGAAAACATTATTGTGTTTATATAATAATACTTATAAACATTTGGCGCTGTTTTTTTTCATGGGTTAAAGGTGAAAAGGATTTGATTCATTAGCTGTCAATCATAAGATTTGATGATTTTATTAATTAAAATAAAGTTTTAGCATTTTATTTAGGGTCTTTAGTCTACATTTGATTTGCCATTTTAGTTACGCAGATCTGGCATCCCTGAGCAGCATTTTAACTGTGGGACAGGTGGAAGAATGCACTTTTAAATCACTGTGATTTCAGGACATACCTTGAATTTATGTGGACAAATAACGTAATGAAAACACTATTGTCACAGACCTCATAAAACAGAGTAACGTCTTCCATGATCCAGTGAGATAAGCATTGTTTTATGACCACATTATCTCGGTTGCGACCAACAAAACAGACTATGAGCTGAGAGGTCTTATGCTGATGAACACAGATGCTCAAAGCTCTAACTTGACACAAGTGAGCGACTCATGAGGTGGTGAACAGAAGATCTGAAGCATCACCAGGTGACTGACAGAAGATGGCAAATTGCAGCTAGCAGAAATGGCACCCACATGAAACCTGAAGGTAGCAGGGCTAACCCCACAGACGGTCTTAAAGGAACTCCAGCACTGAACTGAGTGAACTGGGTCAACATGGTGACAGGAGAACTAATCCACTTCAATGGTGTTGTCCACACAATGACACTTCAGGGCATACATAGTCCTGTTAGGAGGAGCTCTGGAACTCGGTCAATCTCAATACAATCTCAATTGAGAGAGTTTTTCATAAAAATTCTGGTTTTGAATTAATACAATTGCAGTCATTCATAAATGATTTATTGAAAATACAGACATATCTCTGAGTTATTAAACTGTACATACAAGATTTTGTATTTAACATCTAAGATAACTTTTCGCTGAAATATCTAAACCTTTAGAACAAATAAAATTAAGGATATCTGTCAGAAGTGTGTGCAAATCTAAAAAACACAATCCAAATACAACCCTAACCAGATGTTTTTACAGTTTCTGAGGCCGGACATATTAAAATTATGAATGAACAGACAGCCCTAAAAAAACAAGAAATATTGCTGACAGACTTAAGGTCAATTTGAAATAATCGACTCAGCTGGTGTGATTTTATCACTGATACTGAAGAGGACATGGCAAGAGTGGAGGGACAGTATTATGATATCTAAATTGAGAGGAAAATCTGGCCCTTTAGTTCTTTGAATATCTTAAGGATGGTGTGTTATAATAGTGTGGCCTGGAATGTAGTTGTTTTGTTAAATTTGTGTTTTTTATCACCAAGTGATAAATGCATTTGGTAACGCATGGCAACAAGATGATTATACAAAACTTTGCCTACAGTACACATGCATGATGAGCCATTGAACTCAACAGACACTGTGTCAGCTTTGAAAGTGAACTACAGTAAAAGACAGGAACCGATATAAGTATCTTGGGAGTTATATACAACACCTAGAACATTCATGAGAACAGAACAGATTTGTATGAAATACAATCTTGAAAATATGGTTGTAACTCAATAGTTGCGTAGGCAGCTCTGACATAAAGTGAATGAAAGGTAGCACGTTAGCTAACACATGCTAACATACGGTCGAGTACTTCGTAGTTAAATAAATAATTTTACTTATAAAGTAAACGCTGGTAAATTAATTAGAAACGTTGTAAAGAACGTTGCGTCTACTTCCATTTTGCCGGAAGTAGTTAACGCAACAAACGTTGAACCGGATGTGCTAACACTTGTCGAAAGAGCCTATTGGTTGTTCATGTGCCACAGACACTTACGTTGCTGTTTCCTTTTCCCTTTTCAGCCGCTGTGGACGGTACGTGGATTTTTTAAATCTAACCTCTCAGTTTATCCACATTAATCCTTATCAGCAGCGCTCGACACAATAATTACACACATCCAGCCTTAAAGTCTGCTTTGCTGTGTGTGCAAATCTAACTTTACTGTCAGTTTCATACTTTGGTGAGATTGAGTAAAGTTGATCTTACTATGATTTCCCATAATTCATAACAGCGCACTTGTGACGTGAATGTTTGTTTAAAATGTAAGACAACTGGTTGACAGCAAGGCAAATGAATATTGTGGTATTGTGCTCAACAATAGACATACAAGAAATTGTTTACGCTGAGTTATCTTGTTAGTGCCGTATTGCACACCCATGACACCACGGTCAGGCAGTGGCAGATTTAACGTTACTTTCATGGATCGCGGACAAGCAGAATGAAGAAGTGTATCCCACCGCTGTGCATTACACACGACATTTTCAGCACGATTGCGGTCAGTTTGTGTTTTTGGTTTATGCGGACGCGTCAGGTATAAACAAGGTTTGACAGACGATGCTTTTCTGCACACGTCCAGAGCGCGCAAACCTTTCTCGCTGCTTAAAGCAATGTACAAATACACACGACGTTGTGTATATGTAAAAACAAATGCCAGTTTGGGCGAGATTTAACACATTTAGTTTGTGTCATGTTAACGAATTATTACATTACTTCTAGTAAGTATAACTCTGACAGGGCACCGGATTATTAAGGCATAAAGCTCTTAAATGTACAGTTTTCTTATGGGCGAGCATGCCTCTGGACTCCGTAGAGAGGGTCATCGGTCTAAAGCCTTTTTTAGGAAGTTTGAGGAGACGTAGAAGTTAAATTTAGTATGTTACCTTATGTGAATGTATACGGTAATGCCATAAAACTGTCTTATTCGTTTGGTGGGTTAGAAATATGCCCCCGTTCTTTCCGTGATCCTTGATTATAGTAATGTTATAGTAACGCTCCTCCAACAGCTGTTGTAAACGCGCATTTGTAATTCCTCCATCCAAAGCTAAATGTTGAAACAGCTTCAAACATCATTCTTTGAACCGTCTTCTGCTTTTATAGTAATTGTACTATAAGCATTGCAATTGTTTTGCTCAAGGAGTAAAAAATCATGGCTCCCAGTCGGAATGGCATGATTTTGAACCCCCACTTTCATAAAGACTGGCAGAAGAGAGTGCGCACCTGGTTCAACCAGCCTGCTAGGAAGCTGCGCAGGTAAGACCTCTGTAGTGAAAACATTTTACTAGTTTGTGGAAAGAACTGTTTGCATTTGTAATAAAATTTGTTTTGGTGTGTGTCCACAGACGCAAGGCCCGCCAGGCAAAGGCTCGTCGCATTGCTCCAAGACCAGTTTCTGGACCCCTTCGGCCCGCAGTCAGGTGTCCAACCATCCGTTATCACAGCAAGGTCCGGGCCGGACGTGGTTTCACCCTGGAGGAGTTGAAGGTAGCATTTGTGTCAGTCCTTTTCCAGTTGCTGTGTTTCAACCTGTTGTGACTAAAACTCTACGTACTCATTCTGTGTAAGGACATACTTAAACACTTCATTTATCACAGATTTTCTAACAAGTATGAACTTAACTGCCTTGCGTCAGCAAGTGTTACTAAGAGACATTTGACACATGATGATAAAAACTCGGGAATCGTTGCATCTGTTTGATGTTAACCCTTTTTGCTGATGACCGTTCGTGGTATTAAACGTTTTATTAGAAGTTTTCGAGTTCCAGCAGTACGTTATGTAAAGTCACACTCAGGTCTGTCTATCACCTGTTTATAGGCTGCAGGAATCAACAAAAAAGTCGCCCGTACCATCGGCATCGCTGTTGACCCTCGTCGTCGCAACAGGTCCACAGAATCCCTGCAGGCCAACGTACAGAGGTTAAAGGAGTACCGCTCCAAACTTATCCTCTTCCCCAGAAAGTCTTCTGCACCCAAGAAGGGAGACAGCACTGTAAGTGTACTGATTTATTTCTTAAAGCAGTTTGTTTCAGAATGTCTGAAATTAACTTACTAATGTACATATAACACCACTTAAGTGCCTAAATCTTGTTGACTTGCAGATGTGGCAGTTCTGAATCATAAAGTTTAATTAAACTCAAACATTTGATAAAAATGTCTTTGGAATCCCTGATGACTTGCCTTGAACCATTTTCCAGCTGATCACTGTGTTGTGTTAGCAGTAATCTTCTTTAATGTTGCATATTTTGCTCCTGTGCTGTGACACTTTTCCTCTGCTGTAGGAGGAGGAACTTAAGATGGCCACACAGCTTACCGGACCTGTCATGCCCATCAAAAACGTATGTGTCTTCATGTATATCTTTAAATATACAGATGAGAAATTGAATTTATGTTTAATACGCATAAGTGTATAAACATGCCCAGAATACTTTCACTCTATCTGCAACATCATTTAATGGCGTGTGCACATTCTCCCCAGATTCACAAGAAAGAGAAGGCCCGTGTGATCTCAGAGGACGAGAAGAACTTCAAGGCCTTTGCCAGTCTGCGTATGGCCCGTGCCAATGCCCGACTCTTTGGCATTCGTGCCAAGAGGGCAAAGGAGGCCGCAGAGCAGGATGTAGAAAAGAAGAAATAATTTGTAAAGAACTTTTAAAAAATTAAATGTGTGACAAAAAGCCTTGATACCATAGAGTTCTTGTTTTTATAGAGGACACTTGGTTTGATACTCAAATGTCATGTGTGTGGTGTTTTTCAAAGTTTTAGGTACTGAAAACATTATCTAATGGGCGTGTATTTAATTCTTTGGCCCAAAGAAGCTGTGATAAAAACTGTTTGGGAAATGTAGTTCTGTAACCTTAACCAATGGCACAAGGGTCTGGAAGATGTGTTTCCCAGCCAGTGTTTTAAACAATGTTTAAAGAAGCGTTTCTGTAACTTAATTTACATGTTTATGGTACTTGCAACTAAAACTTGAGTTTGATCCTGTTGCAGTATTGATCGCTGGAAAGCAAATGTTTCACGTGCAGTGCTTCAGTCAGTCAAAGGCCATTCTCGTTATTCCCCAGCAGATGGTGCTATTGACATTTCGGCTGCTTACAGAAAAGTGACAATTTAAATCTTAAAGGACTGTCGTACACTTCAGGACAATTGGGCTCATTTTTAAAATGGTCGTCCAATTATTGCATTTGGTTCTAATGCAATGATAGGATCACCTACTTGCCTGTCAGACTGTTCAAACTGTATGTATGCGTATGTTTTGGAGGAGGTGTGGATTTGGAGAGTCCTCTAAAGGAGGGTGTGATCCCTTAATGCTAGCTTCTGCAAAATTGCCTGCCTAACCTTTAATGTTAATTCATCTGCGGTTTAGTATGGAATATTATGTCATTGTGAAAACAGTAGAAAGTCTGGCAACAAGGTTTTCAAATAGATAATGTATAAGCCTGATTTATGGCAATAATCAGTCATTTAAGAAAATTGCATACACATATTGTTAAAAACGATCATTTGACAGTGGAAGTTCAATATTAGTATTGTCAGAACATTCAGATACAGCTACATTAGAAGGTTATGTTATACAGCCAAAATTGTTTTTTTAATGAACATACTTGAGGAAGAGTTAGATATAATGAATACTGGGCCTTTTAGTGCTTGTTTGAAATGGGTATGAATTTTGTGTAGGAGACACATTTAACTTCAGAATTTAGGCGGCGCTACAGCAGTTGTAAACGTTATTAAAGGGAGAGGTGTATTTTTATTTTATTTGTATTTTAAAAATGTTTCACAGTTACTCAGGGTAGAGTGAAGACATTTTAGATCATTATCTAGTGTCTTGTTTAATACATGAACCTATGATTGCAAAATCAGTTCCTTGCTACAAAAACAGTAGAAGGATAACTTCTCTAACTAAAGATTATCAACAATATACCTGAACTGTCTCAATTCCTCAGTATAACAGATAACTTTAAAAACAGCAGCTCAACAAGCATACTCGCACCCTAAAAACAGCAGCTCAACAAGCATACTTACACCCTAAAACCAGCAGCTCAAGCATACACCCTAAAAACAGCAACTCAACAAGCATACTCTCACCT
>JAZGTI010013881.1:0-14501 GCA_036877585.1 Botia kubotai
TGCTCCTGTTTCCTCCTTGGCATTTTCCCCCTTTTATCACATTCTCCTTCTTGTTTAGGGATAAGAAGAAAAAAGGTCTTTTCCCATTGAAATTTTGCGAGGGAGCCTGATGGCAGGGACTTGTCGTGCACCTGGCTGTCCTCGGTAAAGTGTATTGTTGGGAATAGGAAAGAGTAGAGGAGGAGGTGCTGTTGTTGTTGCCGTGTCTTGACTATGGCTGCTCTCTGTAAGTGTGTGTCTCCGAGCCCCTAACTAACACTAATGCAGGGATCAAAGGGCAGCAACAGCAGAGCACGCGCGCGCACACACACACTGACTCGCAGAGAGAGAAGCGAGGACCCAGAGCGACGAGAAAGGGACAAGGTGCCCCCAAGCTTTCAGGGTGTATACTTGACCGACCGCGGAGGTTTTTTTAATATTCATGTATGAAACGGTTTGTGACTTGTGCATATTTAAATGGACCGGAAAAAAAATTTTGGAAACAAATTGCTTTTGCAAATGTTTTTATGTGATGTGTGATGAAAGATATAATGTAAATGTAATTAATAAAAATTATGATAAAAAAATATTTTAAAAAATTTAATATTTTTTTGCTGTTGTTGTAATAATTTTGTCCAAATGTTAAATATCCTAGTTAGGTGTTAAATAAGTTTGAATTAGCTTTATTTTTGTAACACTGTACACACTGTACAATTCATATTTCAATAGGCATTAATAGGTTATTCAACTGAAGTGTAAAAATATGAAATAAGCAGAGCAAAATAAATAATTGTGAATTAACCTTAAAGAAGTTGTTTATTTATCAATATCCTTAGTTAAAGGTTAACAACTAAAATATAAAATTATGTACAAAATAATCAGGCTTTAAGACACCCCCCATCCGTGCACACACACACACACACACACACACACACATACATACACACACAATATTCTGTTCTAAGCATAGAACTGAAGCAGCCGGCTGTTCCCCACTCAGGGCTGGTCTCCAACAGGCTGCATGCTGTTGGACAAGTTCGTTCTTTCACACCTCTCTGGTGTTAGGAGGACTGTATCCTCCCTCATGCCATGTTGCCATCCTCCTCGCAACCATCCACACGTGCAGCTCGTTACCGTGGCAATTAGCACAGGCCCAAATTAGCCTGCTTCGCTTCTGCACAGGTGACTGACACACACTTTGTGTCTTGTTCATTAGAATACGACTGCCTCACAATTCCTCTGCCTTATTGTTCCCCTCTAAAAATCCATGAGGGGCTGTTTAACTGTAGTCTTTTGTGCCATGGTTTTACAGTGTTTATAGTATGTGTGCACTATAATAAAATTGTTGTACTTATGAGGCATTATGTTTTCTGCTTATTTAAATCAATGTCTATGTACCTCAATACAGAATACTTGTTGGTTCAATATCATTCTTCTAAATCTTATATGTGATTTAAGGTGTAATATTAGGTAACGCATTTGATATATTCTTTCAAAATCTCCCCCTATATGCATGCACATGTTATTGTTTAAGATCAGTTTAGTCTCCATGGCGAGGTCACAGTCTGTTCTGTAACCCCACCGATGCCAGGCAGTTGAGGTAATGCGTGCATGCAGACAATCTGCTGATAGTAGTCATGGCAACAGCAGCATGACCTCACACTTGGTAGCAACCTAAAGGTCATCTAACAGACATCATGTTTTGATAAGCACTGTATCACCTGAACATTGTTATATATTTTTCCACTGGATACTTTTAACTTTTGACAGGAGTGTTTTCACAAGAGTGTTGCTTTGCAAATTGCCCAGAGACTTCATACATGTTCTCACACCTTCACAAACCTCAATTTCACAATTGAAAACAGAATTCATGTTACACTGCCATATTTTTAAAGACGTCACCCTTTTACATTTTTCTTCATCGGCAAGTGATGTTAATGGCACATGAATCAAAACACAATTTTGCTATTATTCATGCTAAATTAGTCTAATACATTTCTTTGCCAAAAAAATTATAGTTGGCCTCAGACCGTCCATCTAATTATGTTTCCTTTATGTTATTGATAAACATGATTGTTCTGTCAGCCTTTGAAAGCAACTCATTTCGTCTGTTGGTGTTATTACTACTTATTAAAATGGCTTCCCTGCAGCAGTCCAGACTGTTAGTGCACTAAATGAATTTCAGGTGCTTCAGCAGCGGATAAAGAAGGGTGGATAAAGAGGTATATCTCTCCCTGAGGCCAAGCATAGTGGTGTGGGTTACCTCTTTTTCAACTCCATGCTGCCTCTTGCTCCTTGTTAGGATGTTGCAAGATTGTGTTAGGAACATTGAGTCGAGCATGTCATTAGAGGACTAGTTACACGACAGGTCTTGGGACAGCTGAATAACAGAGAATATTCTATCAGTATAGTACAGTATTTACTATTGTAGGTAGTTATTAAAATGTTTATCTAACATTGTACATTCATACATTTATGATGCCAGTAAACAATTTTAAACATTTAATTGGCTACCTAAATTACTAACCCAGAATAAAGTATGAACAAGATAGCCCAAGCTTAGATCACATGAGGCCTAATTAGGGCTGACCTTCCTAATTAAAGCTTGATACGCCCAAAAAATGAAAGCAGGAAAATGATCAATTCTTGTTCACAGTGACAATATAGCAGAAGCAACAAATGCTGTTCTGTAATTCACACCCTAGTGATGATGTTTTTCGAAACAACAGAGAATATGTTTCACTATTAGAAAATGTTTTACTGTGTTCATCTAAACCCATGTGTATTAAGTCACCATAATGAAACAGGATTTGATTAGTCATTACTCAACCCTTTCAAATTTGTTGATATATTGGACACTAGGATCTCTTTAAAATATATAATAAAAAAACTTTCTTATAAGCCTGTGAACAGAGTACATTTTTCACTGTTAATTAACATAGGTTATTTTTTAAGACTGCACTCTTAACAATAAAGGTTTCTAAAGGTTTTTGTCAGGATATATGATTCCGTAAAGATCATCCACAGAACCTTTCTGTTGCACAAAAGGTTCTTTATAGTGGAAAAAGGTTCTACAGACTGATAAAATGTATAAGAAATTGTTCTTTAAGAACGTTTGACTGAAAGGTTCTTTGGGGAACAAAAAAGGAACCAAAATCATTATTGTGAAGAACATTTTTAGCACCTTATTGTATAAAAGTGTAAAGGATGGCATAACTCTGGGTCACCATCTTGCCTGATAAGTTTTAATAAAAAGAACTGGCTAACTGAAACTGCCTTTGAAATAGATTATTACAGCAGAAAGCTGGAGCCAACTTTGTCCCCGGCATGCCACCTGTCCCTCCTCCTCCTCTTCTCACTCTCTTGTCCAGCAGTGTGACAGAAGCAGGTGGTTGCCCCTGCATATGCTCTCTGACCTTTTGCACTGGTACCTCACAAAAAAGCTACTGTTCCTCTTCCTGCAGACCCTGTTTAAGGAATGACCAGCTCATTTAACTGTAGCTAGTTTTGATTTAAATGTAAACTATTAATTGAGTAATAGCTAAAAGGGTGTAGGTTTTTTTTCCAATTTTTGTTTCTTTTTTAAGCTGTTGATGACCTCAGGTCACCCCGGGTTTCGGCCTTTGACTCTCAGGTACTTCAGTCCTCTATCAAATTGTGTGGGCTTGCACTGGTTGTCAAAAATAAACTTTTTATATGCATGTTGACAGGTTGTTTGATGATTGCATGATATCTGGAAATGTTCATCAGGTTTTGTTTTCAAATAATATATACATATATTTAAATGACTGAATTTGGAAATAATAATCCTAATCAAATTTAATACATTTTATATTCACTAGCACATACTAAATTAATGTTGCAGTACTGTCCATCTAAAAATGACCTTTTTAATTTAATCCAAGTCCTCTTTCTCTGACCTACTCATGTTGCTCTTTGAAACTCTGTGACCAAGAATAATGTTATAAAAGACAATTAGTTTGAAGTCATTTGTTCTATCTTATGGAGTGTCTGACCCTCAAAGACTTTAATAGCTTTAATTATTTGATTACTGTGCCACATTTCATGCTTCTTTTGTCTTGAATTTTTTTTATATGACTAGCCCCTCAGTCAAAGAAGACAATATACGTCAACCCAAAACCATCACAGATGACATTTAGGCATTATTGTGCATTTGTGTGTTTAGTGCATGTGTGTGAGGGGTAGTATACTTATGAATATTACTTCTTTGACAGTTGCAAGTCACGTGCAAGTCAGTTTAATGCCATTACATATCAGAATAGGCAACTAATACAGAAAAATGCACAGTTAATAGTCCGAGTACATTCGTACTGATGTTACAAATAACAACAACATCATGCGCTAGAATGTGTAAGTGTGCGTGTGGAGGGTGGGGCTTAACATCTGGATTTGACTGGATCATGTAAAGCTGCCTTGATTTGACAGGTGTTTGGAGGGGAGGGGCTAAAAAAGGGCATGGTAATTTCAGGGGTGGAACAAGTTATTTTAAAAAAAATATTACAAGGACAATTTTTATTCAGATTCTTTAAATAACTGTGCGCTGACGGAGCGTTCACAGTTGGACAAGAATGTATATTATAAAAATAATAAATAGGGTCAGTTTTGATTTTATGTTTTGGGTTCATGCATGTGTCTGTTGTGGTTAATTAGTTCTCAGTTCAGTGTCTGTCTCTTATTACAATCGTCTACTTGTAAATCTCATCTGCGCCTATCAGTTTTAATCAAAATCTACTGATTTAATTCATTCTGAATACATTTCACTGACATACCAGTGACACGAACAAAATGGAAAACCTCTCAGCTGTGGATACTAAGAAGCAGGGAGCAATCTCAGCCCATGAAATGCACAACGCTGACATTTAGCAGTTGAATGCAGGCTCTATAGAGGTAATTATTTTAGCATTTGCTATTCTTGCATCAATTTGGCTTACAGGGAGTGTATTGCTAAAAACATTAAATTATTAGTATTTACAAAATATCGCTGTTGGTCATGCTGTCAAACAACCTACCATGCAGCGCTTTTAATGCTGTATGTGCCTTGATTGCTCTATGTAAATTAAAGAGTCTCCTTGCTATTCCTTTTATTGACCATTTCTGCAACACTTTTATAAATGTGTCTGAATGTACCATCCATGCTTTGCATATGGGAAATGCTATCAGTGAAGCCTATGGTGACTACAGTTCTCTTTTGATCCACACACTGTAAGACGAGCCCTTGGCGCTTTTGTGTGGCTATGGCTTTGTCTCTCTGATGGGATTTCTGCCCTCTCTCCGTTTCCCTTTGTTTCTCTCCTTTTTTCTCCCTCTGTTCAAAGCTCCTCCTCCTCTTCATTGAGCCCACCAATGAGAGACGCTTCAGGTGCTGACCTTATCAGGTGGAGGTCAATGCCAGGTCAGGGATCTGTTGCTAGGCTACCATCAGATAAGTGGTGGGAAGACTGAGTGCTGGGTTGCGCTGTCATTCAGTGCTTGTCATGTAATCTCATTCATTTGCTGACAATTGCCTGAACGTCACAGAAGGTTATCAAGCCTATCCTGTCATAATTAAACACATTAAAATATTAAACCAACAGAGCCAAGTGTTGGCAGCTCCTCTTGGCTTCTGTGATATCAAAAATGGCCAGCTCAACATGGAAAACACAAAGTTCTTAATTTAGGTTTGGTTGTCCTGTATTTAAAATAAGGAGATCTGAACCATGAAAATGAACCAGACATGAAAACCAAGTGCTTCATGTCAGGGAATTACACATAATTCTCCATCAAATGAGATAAATATTGCACCAGCTTATGAACACACTATATTACAGTATACATCATAAATATTGTAGTCTGTATGCCTGTGGGTTGGGCTGGATCATGACTGGTTCATCAATGGAGGTCAAATCAATCACCACCTATTAATAATAAATAAGAGGTCAATTTTATCAGACTATTTATAAACTCAAATGTACATAAACTAGGGATTCAGAATAAATGTATTCAGTGTTTAACAGGTTTTTCAGAACACAGTGTATATTGACTTGTGATTAAATATTAAGTTTGATAATGGACTAAATGATCAAATGTTAGGCTTGTGTGTTAAATTTATGTTTTCTTCTAAATGTTAAAAGCAATACTTTTTAAAAAGCAATACTTTCTAATGACACAATTAAAATATACAATCTTTTTCTTTTAGAAAACAAAACAAATATTAACTCCTCTTGCATTACACAGTTATTTGTCAAATCAAATTCTTTTTTGTAACATAAGGTAGCAAATCATGGGTCATTTAAAAGTAAAGGAATATCACCAGCCCACACTTCCTGTTCCAATAGGAAATAAGTCAACACAGTGGTCTGACCAAGCTTCCCAGAAATAGCTTTCTTATGTTATTGTGGTCTGGGGTACTGTAGGAATGTTTGTTCATGTCCAGACCCATGCAAAGCAAGATGCACGATGAATTCCAACATATCACCCTCTGTAGTCTCCCTGTAGGTCCTCGCCATGACAGTGTATTCTGTCACTGTCGCTCTGAGTCTGGCGGGTTAACGGCAGGTCAAAGGATTTGATGATCAGAGGTTCAGTGAGCCATGAGCCCTGCTGGACAAGCACTTTGATAAGGGGACTGCTGCTTCTGTGCTTGCCCACTTCTGAAGCTCTAATGTGGAGCTCGGGTGAGACTGGCACGTTCTGAAAGGCTAAGTCTCAATGTCTGGGTTCTTGCCAGCTGACATTCCACTGAGACAGGCTAAGGGGGAAAGAGAGAGAGTGGGGTAGATTTATTGAGACATCAAACTTGCCCCGGGAATGTTCTGTTACATGCCTGAAGAGGATAGAGAAATTAATGTCAGACATTGTGCTGTGCTGATCTCCGTCTTCTGCCTTTTTCTTCAACTGCTCACCTTGTTGAGCGCATGCTAAATGAGAGACTTTGGGATGAAGCACAACATGCCTTCCCACTCCAATGAATATCCAGCTAGCAAAAACCACTATTTGCCTACTTCTGTTCACAACCTTTCAGTGGTAGGGAACACTGCTGGTTAAAAAGCAGAGTGGGAGTCTGTGTGTATGTGAGAGTGGTTGTGTTTATAAGAGGAGAGATAGAGAGAGATAGAGAGAGCAAGAGAAAGAGAGAGGAGAGATCATTACCCAAGGAGAGAGGAGTGTAGGATTTGAAAGGCTAGCTTCCTGGCAGCTGGGAGTTTTATCTCTTTTTTAGAACCACCAGTGAGGTGTTTAGAAAGGAAAAAGCAGCATACCATTGCTATGTTAGACTGTTGGCTAGAAAAGCAGAGATGTTTCTCCCTCCTCAGGGTCTAATGCTAATGACTGTAAAAAAAATATCAAGAATATGAGAAGAATGTCACGAGAGACTAGCATTCGCACATTACCAACACAATCCTGTAGTCATACGCACACCATCTCTTACTAATACATCAATTCATTGCTCTCCCCAGAGGACGATGTTATTGCCCAAAGGTGGCTCTTTTATAGCTCAGGATATTTAATGGAGTTATCCGTTATGTTACTTTCAAGAATCAACGTGGTCTCCGATGTTTGTTTTAAAATTGTTGAGGAGAAATAAAAATAGACACAAATGAGATGATTGTAGAGATACTATATAAAAGTACAGAGCTGTAAAATGAATTTTAATAGCATAGAACAGGGAATTTGCTCTTGGGGGAAACCGTTTTGTTGTCTAAAATTGTCTAAAATGTTTGAGCTCATATTTAAATCTCTGCATTGTGACTTATGTATTTGGCAAATATAAGCCCAGTTTGAAACATTATTGAGATGTTTTTGGAAACTCTGAGGTGATATTTAAAATTACGATCTGTGAGAGGAATTGTGAGAAGAAGGCTATAGGCAAAAGTCTTTTTATCAAATTGTTGTTCTTCCTCTGTGTAGATATCTTCAGGTGGTGCTACTATAGTTTTGGACCACAAACCTTTTTTGTGGCAATGAGTAGACCTGATAAACTGGCAAGACTGAAACTGTTTGGGTGATATGTTACAGGATGCTAGTTGAACTCTTCATGAAAGTAGAATGAGGGGTCTTTGTTCCAAAATGTCACAATGCATATTTATGGCTGTGGAGTACTTCTTTTGTATATGCTCAAATCCCCTGTCCTCCAGTTGCAAACATTTCTCCCTACATCACTGTAACGACACGTGCAATCAAACCACAGCTATGCTCATACAGTGACCCAGCCACTAGCATGGCCTTCAAGATAAAACAACTCAAGCATTAGTGAAACCTTGTTCAAAGTGTTTTCACACTAAACTATTAGATTGTGAAAAAGAGAGTTGGGCTCACACAATATAACTTCATTTTACTTAATGACACATGAAGAAATGTAATACTCAACTTACGACTGACATAGACGACATGTCAAGTGCCAGGCACCACTCAGCTTACCCCTAAAAGGTGTTTCCATTTGTCTCAGTTAACTCTGTCTAGGATGGGCTGGATGGGTTGCCTGGCTTTAGTCCCACTCCCCTTATGGAGCCATGCCTTTTGGGTGAGTTCGTGAAGTGATGGTTCCAGGGTGGGTTGAGGAATGGTGTGCTAAGGTGGGCGTATGTAATGGTCTGAAACTTGTGAAGCACTTGTAGGCATCACAAAAATACAAGAATATACAAGAGCGAGTTTCTCACCTTTTATACGTCTTTTACCTCTTAACATGCACATAGATGCATATGCCCTTCTTATACAAACAAGTTCAACAAGAGTTCATACAGTTAATAAGTCACCATGGCAAAGTTTCCATGTACAGAAGCAATTTGTATGGAATGTTTCCATACAGGTAACACTGTATGGAATCAAATGTGTTATTTATATTTCAAAGCACAGAAGCTCAAAATTAATTATTTAAATGTGCTCTGGTCTATTTTAGAAAACATTCATAACAATCAAATACACAAAACAAAACATGCTATTGAAATAATATTTAACCCCCTATATTAATATCAGCAAATAGCTGCCTTTTTCTATATCAACAAATTACAGTTATCACATAATGTGTTTGGTTATAAAGCTGAAGGACAGCAAACAAATGGATAAATTAGGAAATAATATACAGAACAATATCCAAAACATTTCCAACATCTCATTGTGCCCTACTGGTACAATTAGAAAACTACATTAAACCACAGAGACATTTGAATTGAAAATGCTGTACCCCACAGAAGGACACTTATGTGACATTTTGAAGGAGGTACACGGTTTAGTAGCAGAAACTGGAGCAAAGGTGCAACAATCAACCATATTAAGTGCTCTGCAATAAAAATATCACAGAGAACAAAATTTCAATGTAAGATGGGTAGTTTAATAAAATCCAATGTTTAGGGGCCTGGATACTTTTGCAAGGCACTGTAGAATCCATGCTCAAAATGTTGGTGTGCACAGAGACTATATTGATGTGTCTCATTAGCTTTAATTAGCAATTAGCTATTTAATTAGCAATTAGCACTTATACTTCACAGCACAGACAGGCATTGCTAATAGTTCATTGTGAGCACTGACTACTATTTGTCACTCAAGGTTCGACCTGTAAATGGTTAGAATCTCAACATGGCGCATATCCCATTTTGTAATATCTGTGAATTTCGTAGACCAACACACACACAAACATGCACACACACACATGCACACACACATACGGTATGTATAAATAACAAATTCTAAAATCTCATAAATTCACATTAGCTCACAAATACTATGTATTACATTTGTAATATAAGATAGATTTCAGCTAAAATCATTTCAGCTAGGTATATGACAAAGGCCTAGAGGTTGCAACCAGTGCCTGGATTCACATTTGATAACCTGGCCAGCAGTGGTTGTGTAGATATATAGTGGGCATGATTCTGGGTGTTAGAAAAGGTGAGTAAGGTTCGACTGCTCATTTTTGATCAAGGCAATGCTCCCCCATCATTTCCACACTATTACCCCCATGCAGTGCAGGGATTAGGGGGAGGAGAAAACCTACACGCCAGCAGCCAATCTGGTTTTCATTTGAAAACTCCCGTGAGGGTTTTCCCATTATCCCCCCTCCATATCCAACTTGACCCCGTAGAGAACGCTCTGGCTTGCAAAGGTCATCCTAGTCTAGACTCTCCTCTCCTTACCTTTCTGTCCTTCTTCAGGAGACAGCCTGCGGCAACCAAGAGGTCCCTCTTCCCCTCCCATCACACACCCTTCAGCCCGATGTTGAAGCTGCCTCTGTAATCTTTTCATTTTTCCTGCACTCCCTCTCAGGTCTTTGGGGGCTTTGAAAGGTGAGGCAGGTTGTAACAGCAAATCAACTGTGCCACTGTCCATCTGAGCTCACCAGCATCTTGAATGCACGGAGAAAACAGTCCCATCTGGCATTACTGGGCAGCTATTACCAACACGTTACTGTTTTGAGAGAAGCTGTGGGGTTATTCCCAGGCTCATGGTAGGAGTAGATTGTCTGTGGTGAGTAAACATAAAATGTTTTTTTGTCTTCAGCCAGTCAGCGTTGTATATTTCCTAGCGTTCACATCATATATTTCTGTGGAACATGGGGTTAGCAAGGTCATGGGTCCTATTCTCAGGAAACACATGATCAAATATATAGGACCTTGAATGTATGTCAGCTATAAATGCTGAAATATAGCAAGAAAATATATTGATATTTAGCAGCACAACTTTTAAAGAACAGGTCAGTAAGGGTATTCTTCATTTTGGGCCATGGGTTAGAGAGAAACATTCTCCGTACTTCACCAAGCAACAGGCACAATAGTGAAGAATACAGCGTGTAAAATGCAAGTTGTGTCTGTACGGCTCAGTTGTTTTTACTCAGTATCACTTAACAAGCCAAGCTTTTCACGCGTTCACGCTTTTCCAGTAAAGTCGAGAACATGCTGCAGTGGTTCACCACGTAGGTCACCATGGTGTATATCAGCTCTGTCACACCACTCAAAAAACTCAGTATTTATTTACCACTAAATATGAAGTTATTGTGTGCTATATGTTACTAACTACTTTTAACCCATTAGAGATTTAGTTTAAATCAATGATTTCTTTGATAGAAGAATACATGAGATCATTTTTTTCCTATTAACCCTCCTTTAGGGCATGAACTCAAAATAGGCAAACAGGTGAAAATAGTACTCATTGAATATTCATTAACTTTTGCCTAGGTGTGTACATGGCTCTTAACCATACTTGTTTATGACTTAAGGACTTGTAGCGCTGACCTTAGTTTAACACGGCGCCAGATACCAAATTAACCTCTAGCCTCCTTAGGGCTACCAATGTCCCGCTAACAAGCAAACTGTCTGGATGCGCTAGAGGTGCTTTATGATTCTGTCTGTTAGGTGCATGCCCTTCCCGTGAACAAAATACAGCTTTTCTTCCCCATATCCATTCCCATTGGCTACTGAACATACTCATTTTTTGGCACGTGCTTATTCACAGTATTACTACACAATGTACTGTGCAGTGCAAAACAACCTACGGTTTCAGTTTTTATAATATACATGCCTTAATGCAACTTGCATCATTACACATTTTGTAACAAGAACAGATCCCTCCAATAAGTGAAAGGGGATAGGAATCAACCCCTCCATTCATAATACAACACAAGCGATGATTTTCCACCACATGTCGATTTAGCGTATTTCTCGCTACGCATTCTTTATCACATCTTTACGTTCCTTTGCGGCTTCCGTAAGATGAATTTTTATCGGCGCCTCTGATTGGCCGCGGGGTGCAAACACTGTGGAAATAGACCAAGCGCGCCAGTTCATTGGTCAACAACATTCCGCTGAAACGTTCGGTAAACGTTGGGAAGCTACAGAGGTGAGTGATTTTTTTAAATATTTATCAGATAAAACTGTTGCAATTGGCGTTTTGTGAGATTTAAATTAAATGCAAATGAACCGCAGGAAACACTACTCAATGTTTCACATGTAGTGAGTTCATCGTGTACTACAGTGTGTTGTAATTGTATCAGGTTAAGTAGCTGCTCATGCTACTTACTTGTATCTATATACAATACGTTTCAAATCTTATCTTGACTGCATTTTTTCAACATATAGCTTTGTTTTAGCGTTAAACCAATGTTATAAAGCATTCCCAATTAGCGTTGCAAGCTGACAGTGCAGCCGAGTAAAATATTTATTTACAGTTTTGTTAATGTCAGCCAGCCTGCTATGATTACTTTCATTCTTGTGCAGTGAAAATGAGTCTCCGAAAGCAGACACCGAGTGATTTCTTGAAGCAGATCATTGGAAGACCAGTGGTGGTGAAACTAAACTCTGGTGTAGATTACAGAGGTAAAAACAAAAATAAAGCAATAGATGTGATCTTTTAGAGTGTCTTTGCCATGTGTCTTAATTGATGTGAGATTTATTTGTTGAATTATTGTTTTTGATGCTGGTGGGGATTTTATCAGTTAAATACAACTCAAGCCCTTTAATCTAGAGCAGATGCGTTGCTATGACTGGGCTGGTTTACACCGACACCCACCCAAATCACAGAATTCTGTTTAATATGAAATAAAACATAGTATTACATTTTCTTACAGGTCCTCCTATTTTTGTGGCCCATCCAAGCTCAGCTTGAGTTCTGTGCCTTACTGCCTGTAAAGACAGGCACTGTACATAGACCAATATTTGTAACATAAAAACTTAAACAGTAGTTAGATAATGTTAATCTAGCTTAGGGCATAGAACAGTATCAAACATGCTTTGGTTGAGACCCTTTATTGTAGTTCCTCTATTATCCTGTTTGATGGATGGTCTGCTGAAGTTATTCAGAAGGTTTTTAACTAATGTGTCTCATGTCTCCAGGAGTTCTTGCTTGCCTTGATGGTTACATGAACATTGCTGTTGAACAGACAGAGGAATATGTCAATGGCCAGCTGAAGAATAAATATGGAGACGCATTTCTCAGAGGAAACAATGGTACGTACTCTCTGCATGTTTATTCTTCAGTGCTCTGATTTTCCCTTAATTATTTTAATAATGTTGTAGAGAAGTTTTATTTTAAACTGATTTTTTTCTGCATGACACAAAGATGTTTGAAGAATGTCTGAACGCAATGGAGTCCATCGCTCTCTTTACTTTGTGGATAATTTTGAGTCGTTTGGTCCGTGGTGGTCCACAGCCCTCTCACAGCCCGTTGTTAATCAGATCTATCGCCTTTGTGGCACGAACATTTTCACCGAATTGTCGCAAAAACTTGACGTCACGCGTCCTGTTCCGCGCTCTAGCACGGTTAGCGCTCACACTACATGCGAACCGCGCCTGAGTCCAACTGAACCGTGCTCTGGTACACCCTGAGGAGTCTTGTATGCGTAAATTGATCAATGATTAAAAATGAGTGTTCATCGTTATGCCAATATCTTATATAACCTTGCATCTTGGTCTGTGCATCTTGAGACTTGTAAAAGACTTGAGTTATAAAAATTACTTTTGTATTACCTTTTTTCATTGCATGGTATAAAACAGTTCAACACATTCTTATAGTTTTTTTCTACAAAAGAAAAAGGAATATAGGTTTGAATAAATGGTAAAGACAGGATTTTCATTTTTGGGTGAACAATATGTGTTCATGCTATGAAAGCTTTGTGTAATGTTTGAACTGCCCTTTTAAAAATGGCTTGGCATTCTACTGAAATATTCTGCTTTCTCTTTGTCTTCTAGTGTTATACATCAGTACCCAGAAGAGGAAGATGTGAAGCCATTGTATTTGTTTCTTTGTTCAGTAGATAAGTGAATTATTGTTTACTGTTATTAGTTGTAATCCTTTGTTAGCTGACGTTAATGTTTGTTTCATGTTTTGTAACACAAACATTTGTTGTCCTGCACACTGTAATACAGTAAAAACATTATTTCTCAACAATAGGTTTTCTGTTTTAATAATGTAATAGATTTGTTCCTCTGGTGCTTCTATGAATATTTAAATTGTGATTATGCCATAATAAGGAACTGCTTATTAGCACTTTGGAGTCTGGGGAACTGTTCAAGCTATTTTATGTACATATTTTATTTTCACTGTTTGAGTATACCTTATGTTCTTACATTTAGTCAGACTGGTAGGTAGACTATTTATTTATTGGATGTGAGGACTGTCCCATTGCCTGGTAATATTACCTTGTTTTTATAGATACATTAGACCTTGAACCCACAAACTACTTTTGCTCGTCTTGTCTACCCAAAGTTTTCTGCTGCCTTTAGGGTACACTAGTAAATATACAAATAATCCTGGCACTGTTACAGTTCATTAGGCTAAGCAAAAAGATAAACATATGATTCATTAGGCTCCTAATGAGCGGTTTGGTAGCTCCTCCTGAGTTTTATTTCTCTCTCTCACTCTCTCTCTCTCTCTCTCTCTCTCTCTCTCTCTCTTTCTCTCTCACACACACACACACATATATGTATATATGCATGCATCTGCTCTTTGCCCCCATTTAGGAGACAAAAGGCTGCCAAGGTCAGCCCTGAATGCAGGAGGAAGGACACAGTATTGATTAAACTTTGTCCGTAACT
>JAZGTI010013882.1:0-14500 GCA_036877585.1 Botia kubotai
ATTAAATGTGGATTTTGACATGCCTGCAAGAGGTGTTGTCTGAGGCACTGCTTTTCATTTCTTATCGAAAGAAACGCCCTTAGCTGTAATACTTTTAGCAATCATTTGATTTAATACTGTTGAACATGTTTCTTACTTGTTGTCATTCTGTTTCCATAGTTGTGTTTTAGAAATACTAAACGTTCTCCTAAGGAGTTTGTGTGTGTTGTAAATTGGCTTGGAGTTTTTCGCTTGTTGTCTGCCAAGAAGACATTCTGGGTTGACCCACAGCTTGAACCTCTCCAAGTGCACACTAGAGGCACACATCTTCCCCAGACCTCTAATAGATCTTGAACATCATCCAAGACAAAACATTTGCTGCCTGATCTAAAATAACAGCAAGGAAAGTTTTTTTCTTGTGAAGGTCTTTGAATGTTGCCCATTTATTGTTTATTCAGACTCAGTCCGCAACCATATTCATGACGAGTCATGCATAATAAGCCTAAATTTATCCTCAAGAAAGTTGTATGCTGAATATACTTTGGACATTTAAACTTAAAATTAAAATTGCTTAAACATGCTTGTTCTGTTAGTTTTCTGTTAGAGTTTCTTAAGGCCCTTAGGAATGGGACTCAGTTACGTTTTTGGAATGGTGTGGTTTTATTACAAGTGGTGGCTATATTTATCATTTGAAGTGAAGGTTAACTTGTATTTCATGACCCTGGTTAAAATGTTCTCCATTGCTATGGATGTGGTTGACACCAATTGTAAAATAAATGGAGTGTGCCAGTTATAATTGTTGGCACTCTGTGTTGGCAATGTTTGTAGTAAAATACATAATGTGAAATGAATGAAATAACTTCAATGAATTGACAGTAGATATTATTTTGATATCTGAATGTGCCATTAATGTGGTTTCATGGACTACCAAAATTTGTAAATCAAATCATATGTCACAAAAATGTATAGTAGGTGGTTTGCAGTCACTTCTATAATTACAGTAAGTTTATGTTGGCTAGAGGAGATCTTCTGTGAAGACAGGTCCAGAACCACAGGGCTATTTATTTTAGGCCTCCTGCTCGCTGTTTAAATTGCTGATCCCTATTATTATTATTATCGTAGCTGACCATCAGGAAACATCTGATGAAAAATAAGACAAGGTTGGCGGAGATTAGAAACAGCTGTTCATTACATTGCAGAACAATTGAGCTGAAGTGGTAATATCTTCACAGAGTATCTGACAAGTAAGCCAGTTTTAGTAGACCTCAGGCTAAGCAATCAGCACCGAATAGGATGCTTAACAAACAGAAAGTATATCTCAGCCAGTATCTGATTGGCTAACAAAGTCCTAACCATATGCCTTTTGGAGCATTCTAGACAAAAAGCCAAGTTAGTGTGCACCACAGGGGGTCCAGAGGAAACATGTTTGCAAAGAGGGCTGACTTTAGCCTTTAGCCCACGATGCTGTGCTGCTCCAGGAAAGATTTACACACCCATTCAGACGGCTACGGCTACACTTAAGTTTAGGAAAAAGACAGGCCCTGTGTTAATGGACACTCCTGTCCTGCACAGACCACAAAGATTTCCGGCAGTGGCTTATGGCTGTATCACCCTGACTGCATGTGTGATTTTCAACTGAAAACACTCTTTCAGTGTATCTTAATCAAGATACAGTCATTTTTTCAGAGGGGTTTTCTGGTTGGCTTAAATGTCTATCATGGCTGCACACAAACAAATAAATTATGCATAAAATATAAACAATGCCATGTTATTATTGTTTTTAAAACCAGCTATGCATCATACAGATACACAAGATACAGAAATGATCTTTATCAGGTATTCCAAGCTATGAAGACACAAAATAAAGCATAATATATTTTGCTCCATACAAAGGTTCTATTTATTTCTGCATCAATGCTCAGGAAGGGAAATAATCAAGGAGAGTGCATATGAGAGCAGCCGGTCTGCCTTCCATTACATGGTCTGGAAAATGTCTGGACTGAGAACTGCATTGCATGTTGTCCTCAGATAGTTTTGAAATCTGTGAAAATGAAGCAGGCAAATTCCACAAGGATTAACTCATATCTTTCAGACCTGAGGCCTTTAAGAGACCAAACGATGTCCATGATCAGAGAGGATTTACTGAAGTCTAGTAGACTGAAGCCTATCTCTCATCAGCACTCTTGTTACTTTTTGCTTTTAGATACTGTATGTAAACTACCTCTAGAACCACTCAGTTATAACATTGGTTCATTAATTGCCCTCTGTTACTGCAGGGTTGGCAAAAGCTATTTGTGTGTGCTATGCAGCTTGTTAGATACTGTTGATGTCATGTTAGTGTTTCGTGTTTTGTGCAATTCTTCTAAAGCTGCACACATTTAAGAGAATTAAAAGTGTTTTATAACACATTTCATAAAGACATCAATCTCAGTTTCTTAGCTTTGTCAACCTTTCTGCTTCTTTAATATCATTGTTAACTGTTTATTTATGCAGCTTTCCTCTGGTGATCTATATCTGTAAGGCTTTATCCAAATAACTTTAAAAATGTTTATTTAGAGTTAAATGCCATGCTTATGTCCAGGATAAGGCCTATTCAATGGCAAACCATGGCTGAGTGTGACTACTGTTATTGTTATTGACACATTCACTCGCACTGCTTATACTTACATGCCAATGAGCTGGAGATAAAGTGAGATCACAGGATAATAAGATGGCTGTTGCAACTTGTATGTTGACTTCTTAAGGGCAAAGAGACATAGACTTCTGAAACATGCAGTGGACATTACAAAACAAACCTCTAAGAAAGATCTGCTTTTTTGACAATTTACTTTCTTTCTTTAAGGGGTATGAATACTTTTGAAAAGAAATGTGTGTTAAGCAATATTTTTAGGTCGCTTCAGCTGTTGCACTTACACAAAGGTTTAAGTACCTGCAACAATCTGTACAGAGCCCCTACCGCAAAGTGTTTAGCGATTGACAATTGGCTCTTTCTACTAGAAGGCAGGACTTCATTTGCTAGAGCGGACATATTCATTGTTGCATTGTTCCCCATTTATATTCATAGAACTGCTGCATCTTGTTAATTCTATAATCTTTGGTAAAACGCAAAGAAAGAATGTTGCATTTTTTGAGATTTGTTTTTAAAATACTTTTTTATGTCTTTACTGTTAAATACAGTTTTGTCTTGTCTTTTTTTGTAACTCAGTGTGTTATCATTCAGTATAAAAACCAAATACGTGAAGAGAAGGCATAAGAGAATCTGCAATGAACGTTTCCATTTATATGCTCATATTTCAATAATTTGTGGGAAAAACAACATATATGTTCATATTCATAAATGTCGAGAGCTTTGCAGTTTGCCCAAAATTAAGCAGGTTAATAAAATGTTTGGACTCCAGCCTTATGAAGCAAGGCATTTATTTTATTAGTTCAATTTCCTCTCTTCCACTTGAATGTCGAACTCTATTTTCAATTTCCGTTACACATTCCAGAGGAGTAGACTGTACTCATATACAGTTTTGGGTGAGGCCTAGGGATCACTGAGTGCAGACACTGCAGAGCCTTTCAGAGGCAGAACATTTATTAATGCTTGGGGAAAAAGCAAAGGAGAGCCTTAGCTGGAACTATGGATATCAGCAATGATTGAATGTCCTGTGCTGTTCCGTGAGGAAAAGAAATTAATCTTTTTCCAGACTTTGGAACTTTGGACTATGCAAAAACATTATTTTGCTAAGGGTTCAAAGGCTGATGAGATACTTACACCTTGTTTCTCAGCTTTTGAAGAAGATATGGGGATGAATGATGCTGGATCTGAATGAATAGTCATGTCTCCTCTAAAACTATAGTGATGTGTCCTTTTTTATCAGAGACAGAGAGAGAGAGAGAGAGAGAGAGAGCAACATTACAGCATTCCTATGTCCATGTATCATGCACTTGAGTGTGTTGCTTAATTTGCTGAGAAACAGACCAGCAGAAATCGCATGTGACAACCTGTTGTGTTTTGCCGTGCAGCAGAGATAGTTGCTAGGGCTGCTTATTATTCAGCAATTAATTCAAAATCTGCCCGGTGAGGGGTGTGAAATCTAGACTGCATGCTTGAGGATGTGCCAGTAGGATCACAGAGATAGAGAGAAAGTGGAGAAGTGTGCTGAGAAAAGGGAGGAAAGGGAGATGTGAGAAAACTGGAGAAAAATACAGAAGATAAATGAGGGAAATAAAAAGAGAGCGAGGATTGGGATTGAGAGGCTGAGCAAGGGAATGGCGCTTCCACTCAACTCCTCTTATTTTTATGACCAGAAAAACCACAGTAAACAAACAGAGAAGCACATAAACCATTCCGCTAGTAGCATCTCTGTGGTGCCAAACCAGTGGTTTAAAGTGGCCAAACCAAGTCATTCAGAAGCATACTGTAGCAGCAGTAGCTTTTTAAGCACACTTGGACGCTGAGTACTTGTCTGGTAATCTGCACAGGAAGTACAGATGACTCCTACTTTCTGACCTTAAATGTCCTTCTCTCTCTCAATTCATGGACCTCTAATTATACAATTATATGTTGTTCCTCAGTAACCCTGCATTTTCACAACAGTTGATACATGGAGAACACAAGATGGCTACCATATGAAACCAAACATTATTTTTCCATTTTAATTAACAGGATTAAAATATAGTAAAACATAGGTAATAATCCAAGTTTGATTTATTCCTTATTAATTAAATCTATTCAAATGGATCTTTACCACCTTTAATTGCTATAACATGGTTTGTCCAGCTGTAACATTACGTGGACCTTATTTGACAAAATTCTAACTTTTATGTTGATTTATCTCAATTATCTAGTTTTTTCTAGCAGATATTAACATCATACTTTAAAGCTTTAAACTTTAAACATTTTCTTTTTTTGTTGCAGATGAGTAACTTAAATTATACTTCATATTGTTTCAGTTCATGTTTACATTTAGGAGGGCTAAAATAAAATTCAGAGGCTAAATAAAAATTTTACCACTTTTGCATAGTTACTCTATATGGATTCCTATTTTCCCCCCTTCATCGGGTTTTCCTTTATATACATACAAAATTCATAAACACAAGTTCTGACATTAGAACAGCATCTCAATATCTTTGCCAAAGCATTTTTAAGGCCCTGCCAAAATATGACCTCAACTATTTGAACCCATGATCCTAAGGAAGGATCACATTGAGAAACAGTCAAAAATACACATTACATTTTTACATTTACATTTATGCATTTGGCAGTACAGCATTTAAAGTAAACATTTTTTCAGTATGTGTTCCCTGAGAACTGAACCCACAACCTTTGTGCTGCTAACACAATGCTTTAACAACTGAGCTATGGAAACACGTACTATAACATGCACACTGTAACCAGAGCTCACCAGCAGCAGCTTCCAGCAATGTTTGTTTTGTGAAAATCCTCTTGGCATGTGCAGAACAAGACAGAATTGATCTGTCCCATGGCTGCAGAGTCGTTTGTGTGTATATGTGGAATGTATAAGGGTGAAGATAATAACGTACTTGCTGTCATGTCTCAGTCATGGCCTCCAGTGGGATGAGGGCAAATATGTTTTAAAGGGCAGAAAACATCCCATTGTTATACAGTGCACTTGTGCACTATGTTACACATGCATAATTTATTATTTATAATAAATTATTTATAATAAATTATTATATCATATTATATTATATTATATTATATTATATTATATAGGAAAGAAAGAAAGAAAGAATGTTGAATACTAAAATGAAAGATTATGTGGTTAGATTATACAATGTGCAGTTAATCATAACACTGCATTCATCCATGTCATTCTGGCACGTAATCAAAGTCATGTATTAACATACAAAAATAATCATATTAATCATAAATTCACATGCATTAAAAAAATAAAACATCTTGGCAGTGCTATCAGTCCTATCAGTTTGCTGTTTGTTGTTTGGTGATTTTTTCCTATTTTAATTTTGTTACATTTATTCCATTCTACAGACGTTTTATGTCCCAAAAAACTGAACTCTACTCTCTTCTTATGACCTATTTATAAGGATCAAAATGAAAACAGATATGTATTCTGCTGCTATAAGTGCCATTTTGTGCTTGTTTATGTCTTGTAGCCTTAATTGAACACACAAACACAACTTGTACCATTACTTTTTACTTATTACTTATATTATTATATATTATTACTTTTTGGTAGAGCATCTTGTCTATATGCTATATGTTTAGTTTTTAGATCTTCTCAGTCTTTCCCTTAACCCTAACTGGCCCTTAGGCTCAGCTAAGTCCAGTTTTCTGGCCCACTGCTCATCTGGTTTCCATTTTCCCTGCGTCATCTAATGAAACCTGACCTTATTTAAAAGATCTTGAGTTATGGGCCCAACAATAAATACCATATTCCTCCTTTGAAGTTGCCTGGGCTGTGGAAAGTGGTAAGATGTCATGTATTAAAATTATGACCTGATTCCTTAAAACTAATCTACTTTGCTTGAAATGGCTAAGTTATAGTGCATGTGTGCAAACGAATTTATTTCGACAACTGGCATACCAGCCCCTTTTCAGGTTTGCCCAAGTGTCAGGTCGTTTTTGCATCTTAAAGTTTTTCCTCCTACCCCCTGAGGCTTAAATACTAGCAAAAATGCAGTTTAAAAAAATCAAAGCAGAAGAAAGAAGAAAATATGATGCATGTCCGTGCAGCTGGTTGACTGCTCTTGACTCATTTATAGGTGCCATTAAATTGAACTGAGTCCTTCTTTCCTGCGGCTAATCCTTCCTCAACATTAACAACCTCCTGTTGCTTTAATTCTAGACACAATACAATTTTGCCTCAATACAAGTCAGATGTTTTGCTACAGGTATGAGTGATTTATTTTCGATCAGTCACTAAGCCGCCCATGCTTGTTTACACTTTTGTCATTATTTTTAAACAAATTCAACAGCTGCACTAAAAGGAAACTTAACATTTGAATGGAAATGCAGAAGAAAAACAATATTGTTACATGTAATGTGTTTTTAAAGTCACACTGTTCCCATTACTCACCTTCCAGATTGAGATCTACACCAAAGCATGTTTCTATGACAGCTCAGAGTAATAAAATGCTGTTTCTCCTTGGTTACAGGCCTCCCAGCTGTTTTGGGTAATGAATGGTAGTAGCTATGCAATATCAAGTGTGAGAAATGCCAACATTTCCATTACAGCTCACTGTCAGGTGGAGTATGTTACATTAAGAGCAAAGAAATGAATAGTTAAAATGTGTTTAGAGCCATTAGGCCATGATGTAAACATTATTCAGGTCTACTCATTTGGCAGATGAAAGGACACGTAAAGAGATGAAGAGGAATGGCTGGAGTGGTCACTCATAACCAAAGCATTACATGATAAGCCTGGATTTGTTTACCTAGGCCACTTAATGCTCTACCACTCTACAGTAACCAAACATTAAAAAATAATTAACATTCTGTTGAATATTCTGTTCTAAATTTACTGAACCTCATATTGTTTTAAAAATGTATTACTTTTTGTGAAACACAAACGTAGAAAAATAACAATAAGTTTGAAATGAACACCAAAAACAACCAAAAGCACCATAAAAATACTAACACAAAGTTAAAGACTTCATGTGTATAGTAAAATAGTACAAGAACTGTATGTCTGTAGCTGAATGTCACATGAATTCTGAACACATACATAGACCAGACTTGATCTTTGGAATGGGGCAAAATTATCAGTGAATAACAATTGAAAAATTTAGCCTGTTGCCCATACAAACCAATTGAATGGCTTCTGAAGATTTGGAATACCGCAAATGACTTCTATGTCCTACTTTCATAATATGGTGCTTTTGGTGGTTTTAGTTTTATTTATATATTTTCTTCTTTTTGAAGCCTGACAGTCCCTGGTCATTAAGGTTTAAAAAATCGTCTCAGTGTTCAACAGAAAACATAATAGCATACAGCTATGACACAACCTACGGGTAAGTAAATAATGACATCATTTTTGGATGAACTGTTCCTCTAAAGGTATAAGTGTTAAGAATAAAGCAAAGTCAAATGTACTCTTCAAACTTTTCAAGTTTGTAAGTACTGTAAGTGATGTAAAAAGTGTAACATTGTGTTCCGTGTAATATAAATCCACAGCAGAAGTTGATATTGCTATGTGGGACTGTTCCCACCATTGACTCTCTTCATGAGGTGTACTGACACAGAACTCCCACCAAACTCGCTAATCCTGCTACAGTGAAAATGGAAGTGTTAAGACGAAGGCTGTGGCATCCTTTACAAATGTGTGGATTTCACAAAGCGCTCTATTGTTCTTTAGGATTGAATCTGAGCCACGTTAAAAAGCTTAATACCGCATGCACAAGGGTTTTCCATTCCCAAACATTATCTTTCAGCCAAACCACCTTTTCACCCTGCGTACAACAAAGTAACAACCTTTAGGTGACGCCATGGCAACAGACATATCACTATTATAAGGATCTGTTGAACAATGTATGTTTCAGGTCTTGGAAAGGAAGAACGATATAGAATGACAGAGAAGAAGTGAGGATTTGAGGGATGATCCATCGTTTTTTGTACGCGTGCCATCTTGCAGAGGCTTGTGAGGAGTAATTTAAGCAGTTAGCGTTCTGGGAAGCCAGCATGTAGCTGACTAAAATGGAAGCTGGAATACAGGAGTGTTGCTGAGCATTGAGTTACTCACTAATCTGAGTGGTGTTAAGTTTCTGGTGTGCCAGCTGGCTCTGTGAAGCTACATCGGGCAGGCCTGAGGCTACACTGTTATAATGCAATCACTGCCTGAGCTTATTGTTTTTGTTCAGGCAGACTATTCAGAGTGTGAAGCACCTCTTGGGCTCAGTGAAATTGTAGCAGCTAACTTGAGTCTTGAGACTTATCCAAAATAAAAAGAGCACTAGGTTGGCAGAAACTCAAACTGCACATAAACTCTAAAATTATGAGCTTTTTTCTTTTGTTTGGCTGGTTAAGCCTCTTCTTGAACAACTAAAAGGCTCAAAGACTTTGTTTCTACATGCATCTTATTGACTCTTGCTGTCCAGTAATTTTTCCATTATAAGGATGCCACTCATCTTTCTCCTGGCATTTAGACAAGTGCAGGCTTCAGTTCAGCTATAGCTTTCTCACTCATCCTCAACCTTATAATAAAATGAATTAAAAACCTGCCTCAATTGTGTTCTCCGTCAGATTTTGCAAGCTCTATGAAGAATAAGTGAAAGAAGCCATCAAGCTGCCTAATTAGAGGGTATAAGCAGTTGTCTCAAAAGGCTCACACCCAACTATGTGACTGTATCACCATTTGAAGGAAGGCTGCTTCTGAAGAATCGTCCACCTGTTAAAGACTGTGGCCTGAGGCTTTGGCTGAAAGAAGAAGCTTTAAAAAAGCATGGATCAATGGCTTCATCTAAAAATGGCAGACGGCCATGTATAGACCCCAGCATGTCATTATCCCACCTGTATGACCAAATGTTAATGTCAGGCCATATGTCATTATGGCATGGGTCATGGTGCTGAGTGATGTCCAAAGAGGTTTTGGTTAGGCACGTTCTGTCACGGACAGCCTTGATTTTTCCAAAGGGTCACTTCAACTCTAATTTTAAATGCTTTTCCCTGGAATTTTTAGGGCTAGGATTGTAAATGAAGTGATTTTATAATGTTAAACAATATTTCTATTCATGCTCAAGCATGATGGGAATATGCTCTTTCAAATATATTCCCTGACTCATTTTAAATTACAGTAATAGCTGTAGACTCCCAAGTATAGTAAGAATTCATTTAATATGTAAAGTTTTACAGTAAAGTTTTTTATTACAGTCTTTGTGCCTGAGTTGCACATAAATAATTCTGCTTGCTTTGCAACATAGGGAACCGTTTTAGTGTGGTCTGAATGTATACAATGTATATACTGTAATGAAGCTCTTTGATTTAAACTGGAAGCAGATGCCAGTAAATGGCTTCCTGTTTAGGGTTAAGTGGATGTACTAAATGAAAATAAGTTGGCACCATTTTTGCTAAAAGTCACCATAATTAAATTGGAAAAAACAAGCATTAAGATTTATCACCAAAAAGCCAGAGAATACTAGAGAATACAACCCAAAAAGCAATGCCTTTAGCAGTAAAGGACATAAATGTCTCTGATTGTAACTGTGCCATGGTTCCCTGAGAAGGGAACGAGACACTGTCACAATAGCAACACTATGGGAATGCTTCTGTGTGATTACGTTCGGAAGCATGTGTCAAATCCAGCCAAGTGAATCTGATCCTTACAGGCAGGGAGACATAAGGACCAGGAAGCTTAAAAGTGCATCCGAAACAAGCAGTGTTAACTTCTGGTAGGTCAAAACAAGAGATCATAGGTATGCAGGAAGTATGGCAAGGCGACGCAGTGTCTCATTCCCTTCTCAGGGAACCATGGTTAAAGTCATAATCAAGACGTTCTCTTTCGAGGGAACTGACACTACGTCACAATAATGATGTCATGGGAACTAAAAAGTCGTGCTGCGGATCTAGTGTGTATGATGGTAAGAACGACTAACCCAAGAGCACCTAAAACCCTGGATAAGCCTCACCTATCCCCTTGCTTAAAGTTTTCTTGGCTGCAGGAAACCCTTTGCACACAAACAGCTGTTTTGACTTTATCCACAGGGCAGCTTTGTGGACATAAGTGTCCAGTGCTCAAATAGGACACATCGGATTAAGCTTCATCTGGTCCTCACCGAAGAAGGAAATAGGAAAGAAGGCCTGCAACACAATGGTCTGAGGCACATTAGTGGGTACCTTGGGAACATACGTATAAAACATACGTCTCACGTATAAAAAGCTCTCACCATACCTGGAGCAAATTCCAGGCATGATGGGACTACCGACAGTGTCTGAATCTCTCTCTCTAGAACTCTGGGCAGCAGAGTGATGGGGGGAAAGCATACAGGTGTAACCTTGACCACATCTGCACCATGGCATCCAAGAAACATAGGCATCTATGTGTAACCTTGATCATGCATAAAAAGGTAAACCCTTTGGTCTTGAGTCACTGCACCACTGCAAAGGCCTTATGTACACAGGTCAAAAATGTATGGGCATAAAACATTCATTCAATCTACTTTAAGGATGAACATCCTGCTATGGCATGAATTACAACCAACCCCAAGTTCTCATATGCAAGAGTCAGGAGACGCGGGTCTTTGGGGGGTTGGGGTGGCGCTGTGTGGGCTTTCGATCCCTGAGAGAGCACACTGGATTCAAGGATAAAGAAAGAGCTAAGCTCATCTCCAACCCCTTCATGAAATCCATCTGCGATCCCCACGACCACAGCCGCCACTGAGCCTTAGCAACAGTGGGACCAGAGCCCTAAGGACCGCAAGTCTAAACACCCTTCTCGAAGGTGGGAGCGGATCACATGCACAGGAAGAGTTTCACAATGTGCACAGTTCCCTTGAAAGCAGTCGTCGTAAACTACAGTCTTTGAATTCAATAGCATTTATTCAAAAACAAGCACTGATGAATAAACTCCTCGTTAATATCTTTAGCCAAGTTAAATTGACTGGTCTCACCAATAGACAGAAGTGAGGGGGATTAATGCCAGGTTGTGTATTAAATTACAAGAAATGAATTTGTGAAGCAAACTGCCAGTGACTAATCTGAGGAATTTTGATTCCCTCCCAAGGTCAGTAATTGGGTTTTTTGTCTCTCTCTCTTTCTCTCTCTCTAACTTACTCTCTCTCTGTCTCTCTCTTTCTTTCTTTCTTTCTTTCTTTCTTCTATGTGCCCCTCCAGCACGCCTGGACATGAACTAAAGCTCTTTGAAATGCATCTTCCTTCAGGTCAGCCAAAAACATGCTTTCTCAAAAACCAAATGCTCTTTCTCATATTTACAGTCCTTTGGGAATTCAGAGATTTTCACAGAGCTAAAGTTGAAATCTGGGTTCACTTTACAATTCTTTTATCATTGTAGATCTATTATTTTTACACAGCTGTACATCTGCTGGTAACTACATTCCTCCCTTTAGAAATTAAAATGTCCAAAGAAATAAAAGCACTGTATGCTGTATAAATCTCACATGACATTTCATTTTCCACTTTGATTACAGAGGGAATAATCAGATTTGGGATTTAGATTTAGAATTCTCAAATTCATAATCTAAGCTCATCTTAATAAGATCTTGAGATATTTCGATTACTAATCAGTGTGGTCATAGGTTTTGTTTACTGATTATGGTAGATTTGTGCATAGATATATCTGATATCCCTTTTCCATTTAAATTAAGGATCCCATTTAAACCAGAAATGGCCAAGTTACTGAGCAATTTTACACCCTTAGGAACAAAACAAAGACACCAAACCTATAAATGCCACAACATGACCTAACAAGGGAAACATGAACCTTGAGAATGCAGTTTAGCTGAAGGGTATAACTGAGGAAATGTATACCTACTTAATATATTAATCAGTCATTTGTTTATCATGCTTTGTTCAAACCCTATTTACATATGTTGTTTGTTCATAGTTCTTGACTTAGAATTAGATGTATTTTTGGATTCCTAAATGTCTCACAAATCAATGTAATGTTGTAATATGTAATGTTTCTTGCCAAAACGATTTTGAGATGTGACATGTGGGATCACAGTTCCCACAATTGCTCAGATTTGCTTTTTGATTCACTGTAAAGCTTTTTCCCCATTTTAACAGGAAACATACATTATGTTAATATTGATTTTCCTGACAGCTGCATTTAAAGCAAGAACAATCAGGCCGAAGTTGTATGCGGATTGTGGGAGCCATGCTGTGCTCACAATTTTCCCATCGACCCCTTTCGACAACGCCACCAATACCTAATCCCCTTAAAGTTCCCAGCCAAACAAGAGGGCAGGAGGGGAGGAGACAAGAGAAAGTTAAAGCTGCTGTGTTAACCAGCTTACTGCAATTAAAATTTATTTAGGGCTTACAAGGAATCCTTTCACTATTGAATAAATCAGAGTTGATAAGACATGGTTCAGGTGGAAATGATGTTTCTGAGCAGTTCTGGCAAAGGTCTTGCCTCCCTGTAATTACCCAGTCCCACCTCCTGCGCTCTGGGCTTCAGTAAAAAGTAATGGCCCTCCTCTGAGTGCTGGAAACTTCATCCTCCCACCGCACTGCCCCCCGGCTTTTGCTGTCCTTATAATCATGTTGTTAAAAGAAATGTCAGTACACACCAGTGGTTTCATTTGAAGAGGGCAGGTGACGTGTTCTGTAGATACTTCAATGACTCAAAGCTGGAGAGGTGTCATGATGAAGTGGCAGAGGGGTGCTAATTATGAATTGTAAGCATGTGTAATTGGAGGTAAATTTCCATATTATCCAAGAGAATTATTCTAGATGGCTTACGCTAGAAGGAATATTTCAATATCATATACAATCGTTTTGGAGAAGGTGGGGAAGAATTTGTAGTTCCTGTGTAGCTTATTTTTTTAATCTTTTGTCTTGTCTTTAATGTTTTTTTGCTAAAATGTATTTTATGTAAAGCAACAATGCAAATTGGTGAATAATGCAATACAAATAAAACTGAATTGAATAAATGTATTGCCATACATTGACAAGGAATTATTTAAATTTAAAGTTAGTTTAGTATACAATATAAAACAAAACTAATTACCTTTACCAACACAATCTCATAAGCAAAACTTGGCACTATTTTTTAATTATACTGTCAGACTCCAAAAATGAGGCAGCAAGTTTTGAATGTTAAAATGTTTACGAAGTGTAACCTTCAATACAAAATCTCTCTATCCACCATTTGAAATTTTGTAGTTATTCAAATTCAAAACTTGCCTTGTAAAAAATCATTACATTACGTTTGACATCAGTGATGTCAAATGCCATTGGCTCCTGCATGGTTTGGTGGTGCAGATGTTGCCCTGCGATCATATAATATGCAAGACATTTTGCGTGTGAATTTTTTTCACTTTGTTTTTTAGCCAGTTGACATTTTGAGAGCAATTTTCCAGCCTGCCAAAATAAACCAATTATATGACATGCTGTAATGTTATTTTTAATGTGTTCATTGCGCAAATAGAGAAGTAAGACAACCAGGGCTTAGAAGTAGGTGATTTGTTTTAACATCACTGTTTGGTAACAGAGTTCCACCCATATAAATGTGTTGTAATTTCATGGCTTCAAAACAAAGGTACTCTTTTTCTCCCTATGCCCACCTAAACACCCCACCTTTCTCTGTGACTACTCAGGTCTGTCTGAACACTTGACAGCCTATATATTTAACTGTCACAACTCAAGCATTTGTGACAAGCTGTGGTGAGTAACGGCCCCCTCACAGCTGAGAGAAAATAAAGACTTTCCCTTTTGCTCCATCTACAGTCATGGCCCATAATATCGGCACCCTTGCAATTTTGTCAGAAAATCCAACCCTTCTTTCAGAAAACTGTTGCATTTGCACATGTTTTGGTACTCACATGTTTATTTTTTTTGCATTGGACACCAGAAAATAATAACATTTGAACATTT
>JAZGTI010013883.1:0-14498 GCA_036877585.1 Botia kubotai
TAAGTATAATGCAATGTAAGTCGCTTTGGATAAAAGCGTCTGCCAAATGCCTAAATGTAAATGTCAAAATACTATTTTGACTTGATAATGACATAATAGAGCAAAGTAGTGCGGTACTGTCACAAACTCACGCACAGTCTCTCACCTGTGGAAAAACATGATTGTGATTCTAAAATCTGATTGGATGAGTGATGAGTCATACTAATTTAAGATGCTTTGTTTTGGCTGCATTATGGGATGTCCATGTCTGACTTTCTAATTCCTTTTCTATGAGTTATGTTGTTATGTAAGTTACGTTGTTTACAGAGGAAAATCATTCAGACCCTTCTGGACAATAAACATGAAGAGTGAGAGAATTTCTTTCATGTGGTTTGACTAATGTTTGTGTCTGTCTCACATGTGTTTTATGGCCATCAGACCCAGAAACTATAAACTGGGGTGGGTGGAACCATGAAGCACTACTGGGATAGGGCAGGTGGACATCTGCTCAAGCTGATGAAGATGTGATATGCATTGAATCAGGTCCAGAGTCAGAACACTTTCATATATGAAATAATCAGTTTTGTCCGTTTCTCTCATGTATATGTACTTCAGATGCAAATTTACTGAAAACTGCACTGAAGCTGGTTATCTGATAAAGAAAGTCTAATACTGGGTGCAGAATCAAAAGGAAAGATGATTGAGAAAGCAATTTTATTTAAATGTTTATATTATTTATTTTGGAAAATCTTTCAAGAATTTTGTTGTACGTTGCTACCAAAAAAAGGGGGGGTGTGATTGAACCTGCATCCCTGATGAAGATCACATGCATATTACTGCTGCACCACCGCTCTGACATGACAACTTTTATTTAGTCCTAAAGCTAAATAAACAAATAAGCACATCTGTCATCAGAAATATGTGCTCATGAAGAGAAGTGACCAATCCAACATCAGCATTTGTCATAAATGATGAAATCTAGCGTTTCTGTAGCTCAACTGGCTGACAATGTGAAGGTTGTGGGTTCAATCCTAGGGAACATTTGATGATAAAAATGTACACATTGAACTCTGTGGATAAAAGTGTCTGGCAGATGCACACATGTAAATGTTTTTCTCTGGAGGGTTTAAGGCATGTGTTGTAATTTAAATGTTTCCAACTGTACTGTACACTGTTGTACCATTACCGAGAAGGACAACCTATGATGGATGGGAGAAATTATCTAGGCCATTATGCCATACCATCCACTGATTTACCCCACTGGGGCTACAGTCATGTACAATTACACACATGCTGTCTCATAGAACTACCCATCATGCACAGGGAAAAGACGATCACCCACCATCATTGGCACACAGTCCCTCGTTCATGCTCTTTCTGTTTCTAGTTTATCTTCTTTCTCACACTATTAATTACACAATAGTAAATCGATCAGTTGTTTGTTGTTTACTAGAAGACTTCCCTTGCAAACAAGCAGGTTTGTGTGGAATCAATAAAGCAGAGGAAACATAGAAAAAACACATCCTGTATTATCAAATGCAACACTTCACCAAATAATAAAGTCCATTTGGTACACAGAGCGCTTCAAGGTCTTCATTCCAAATGATTCCCTTAGATAACCTCTGTTCACTGTCCTATGTATTAAAGTAATACTGCACCAAAATGTACATTATTGTTAGGATGGAGATTTTTAAACTTATCCATGTAAATCCATGACGTGTGAAAGAAATAAAAAATGTTTTGGGGGTGATTATGGGTGATTGGGTGTGGTGATTATGGTAACTGTGGTCATGTGTTTTCGTGTGTGTGTGTTTATGCAAAATATAGGAGACACATGGTTGTGTGTTAAAATGTAATGTAATATTAATGTGTTTAGGGTTCAAACACATTAACACAAATCAGTTTATAAAAATGATTTTGATAGTCTTGCGTGCAAAAGCCAACCTGCATTTTATAATTATTACTACTGGTCTGCAATCTACAAATACATATTTCTAGGTATACAGTTGCAAAAGGCAGTTAAATCTACACTTGGGATTTGCCAAATTATTCCAAAACAGTGGTCCAATTATTCACCAAGCCAGAGAGAAACCGTGATCAGGCAAAATGTTCCTCTTGTGTGAGCTTGATATTTTTTATGGGACCTGTACTGCTTTTGATTGCAGAAGAGACTTCAACAGAAAGTGGAAACCCATTTTCCTGTGTAAAATTATTTACACTCAACATGGGACACTCAACACGAGTTAATGCATGTTGCAGTGCTTGGCTTGCACATTGATTTTGCGACAGACTTTCTCAGTTCTTCATCACTGGCCAATCAACCACAGAGGATAATGTAATGATTTTTCCTTGTTGCATGTAGATGGTGATTGGGCCAACATGGTAAGTGATGTCATAACAGCTGTACACAATGTTCACAATGTCTGATTGACTTGTAGATTGACTGGTGTAGATTGGATAACAAGAGCGGGTAGACAGTGGTTTAGTGGGTAGACAATAGACACATCCCTCAAAGATGCAATGCACTGTGCATGAACTCTGTATAATATCAGCAACATTTTGGAAAATGTACAAGACTCTGTACAAGTTTCTGTCTCTGTACACGAAACACAGAAATAGTAATTCAAGGAAAAGAACAGGGTGGGCAGGATGTTGCCCAGGGTGTTTGTTTGATTTCAGGGCCAGTAAACATGAGCAAGATGAAACAGGTGGTTACATTGTTAAAACATTAAATCCAGTATTCCAAGTTTAATTAAGAAATAATATATGAGAAGCTGTGCTGTATAGCTTACAGTATGCAATATATGGTCAAATAGACTACAATAATAGGCACAGCCTCTCATACCTTATTGTTTATCTAATTTAAACACTTACCACATACAAAAGTGGTATAACAAAAAAGTTTATAATTCTTCTACTAAATCTTATATCTTCTATTATAGTTCATTTAAACAGTAATGTTGCTATGCAACAACGATAACAATCAACTATAGCTGCAAACACAACACTTAGAGAAAAGGACAAACACAGAGTCAGTCAACACACAGCACACTTAACAAACTGACATTCTGCTGAGCCCAAAAATTGTTCAGTTTATGTAGCGATAAAGACGAGCTAGCTCAACGTTATTGCCTTGTTTTGTCAGTTATGTTATTTTAAAAATATTTGCATTATAACACTGTTAATACAGGAGTCACATATTCAGCCATATGTTATGTAGTTGATCTTACACTGTAAACATTTTTCGCCTTTTCTCTCTTTGTGTCTGTGTACTGACAGTGGTCATCACCCCAGTGATGTCATTGCAGATGGCAGTTGCAAATGCTAAACATGTCAATGGGCCTGACAATCATTAGGTGTGTCCCCAGCTTTTGAGTGTCATGCAGTGATAGTAGCTCAATATTATTTTTACTATGACAAATAGTAGCTATGTGAAGAGGTCATAGCTGTGCTGTATTGCAAATAAAACAACTACTGACCAATCAGCATCAAGCACCAGAACTGTTTTATAATATCAACAATGATCAACAATGCTAGAAATCCAATTCTTTTTTAAACAGATTTACACTCCTATAAAAGGGCCTGTTGTCTGGTGTACATATTTAAAGAAGATTTAGATGCTTTTAAAACAAAAGCATACGTACAGACTTGCCTGAAGGCACCAGAATGCCAGCAGGTCCCATGATACCCCTGTTTTTCATTTTAGATAAGTACAGCCAGTCCGAACACCAGCATATGGTTCAAGTTTGTACATCACATATGTTTCAAGTCTTGAGGGGAACGCCCCACTGAAAGTTTCTAAAACAATAGTTTTTCTTGCTGTTTTTGATACAGGCGTAAATTTGCAATGTACTGATGAAGGCCAGCAACATACAATCATTTTGAGATCATAAGCAAGGAGATGGATATAGTTCACTGTTTACGAACATCTGAATAAAGCTTGGAGGCACCAGAAGCTTAATGTACGATGTTCTTGTCATTGCCTTAGCTTATAATTCATTAAAAAATTCCCAAGAAAACCAGAGCTTTGGTAAGCAGGTGCTGGGTTTGTTCACTACACCAGGTATTAGCTGGGGTTTTGTTCCAGGCCTACGTTTTACATCCTTTCAAAAAAAACAATTGTATTGTCTTCAAAAATCAAGAGAATAGCTTTGATGTTTTAAATGGGTTTAAACACAAACTTTCTGTGGACTGATTTCAGTGTTTGGTTTCTGAAAAGAGGGTGGGAAAAGTCACCTAGGGTACTCATTAAAGATAGTTTAATGTTTTATTTGTTTTGTATGTTATATGTTTAGTCAAAAAACTGTTGAAGCAGTCTTTTCCCAAATGTTGTCAGCAAATAGCATACTTATTATTACTCTACTATAGCTAACATTGTTTTCCAAATTAAAATACACTGATTTGTGTATTTTGTAAGGAAACCATGGGTTAATTGTCTTGCTTAAGGGTTCAATTGGCATTGTTAAATTGTTCAACAATTGAAGAGTCTAAACCTACAACTTTTCAAAGAGGTCCACAGACCTGCAGAGTTTAACTTCAACCCAAGCACACCTGAACTAGTTAATCAAGGTCTTTGGGACTGCTAGAAACATACGGACAGTGTCAGGGTAGGTTGGAGCTAAACTCTGTAGGTCTGCAGACCTCCAGGAACATGAATTGAAGACTTTCCACCTGCTTACTGCCTGATATGAAACTTCTAAAGATGAAGGGTGTCATTTTTGCAAATAGAATAAAAAAAATAATGGTTGTTTTTCCATTGTTCAGTCAAACTGACAGCCCTGCCCCAAATACAAACCAAGAGTCAAAGTGGCTCAGAAACAAAACAATGTTTTGACAGTCCTTACAGATCACTTTTACTGAAAAATCAGTCTACAAATATCAATATACAGTAGGTATCTGTGCATATTAAGCTGTAATCTGAGAAAGTATTTCAACTAAAAAAGAAACACACAGTTCAGCTTTAAAGATCTAATGTTTTGAACCTTGCAACTTCGAAATTGAAGTCACTTAGCAAACAAACTGAATCTCCCCTGGAGGGAAGCTGGAGAGCAGGAACAATCCCAGCCTCACTGCCTTCCCATAATTCAAAATGTGACTTTAAAGTTGCTGGACCACAGCATGTGCCTGGGGGCTGTTCTGGCTCCCTCAGACTCCAGGGGTGCAGAGAAACTGTATGACCAACGAGGAGGTCCCTTCTTGTTAGCAAGATTTATCGCTTTTTTCCGCTGAGTAAATGAGTCAACAAACATGGCATCTCTCCCCTGTGAACAGTGTACTAAGATGAACCCTGTCGAATATTGTTTTAAATTTTGTTTGGTGCTTGGATTTCTGGGTCACCAGATCACAAGGATAATAAGACTTCGTTTGGCTTTGGAAAACTGATACTTGGGGAGGGACCCTAATAAGAGAGAATGACTGAATCATTACAGCCTGTTTTTAATTTAGTGAGTTGCTTCTAAGCTTAGAGCTTTTGGAGGACCTGATTTGGTTCTGGTTTTATTCCCCTAAATGTATTTATTTATTGGCAAAAACACTGAATTTTAAAAATGGCGCTGGAATGTGGAGAAAAAAATGTGAGGTGGGGTTGCAAAAATATTGTAAACTTTACAAAAATGGCTCCCAAATAAAATGATTAGAATCTCTGCATGAATCTCTGATTTCTGTGTGATTTGCTTATTTAGCAAGAAATAGGTCTATTTCTGATAAACCCTTTCCCCCATGTCATTTGATCAGTTTGCATACACAACTCATATTTTTTATACCTCCACTTTCTTTCTCCAGTATAAACCAGTAAACCCTTATGTCACGGTTCAGATTTTAGTCTCTGCTTGACTTACGATACCAATAACAACAGCGATGTGTTATTATAAACAGACCTACAAAAATCTATTAAACACATTCTCAGTACGTGCTTACATAATTACAGTGTACTGTAAAAAAAGCAGAAATTAGTCAATTTGTGACCGGGGGGTTAAATTAACAGAGAATACGCGTGATTTCATAGATTTTTGGAGGACTTGGTATAACTGCTAATGTTGAATATAAATCATCTAATGACCAAAAGAAAGATCTGTAAAGTATCTGTATGAAAGTATCAGTTTTTGTTTTTCTGAGTTAAAAGTGGGTATTTTTTCTGCTTTCCTTCCAGAAGACCACAGGGCAGTTCGGTCGTATTTCATAATGCAAGAGGCCCGCTTTCCACATGCCAGCCGGAGAGAGATAAACATGATCGGTTTCACAAGCACACATTAGATGAACGTAATCAGCCCACCCTAGCTGTCTCATCTTAGTCCTTACTGGCCCTGACTGCCTTCCTGTCAGTTCACTAGACTCAGTGACTCTGATATGATAGATTGCTCCTCTCTCTCACTCTGCCTCTGAGGGAAGACAGGTGCAAACTAATATTATTCCTCGTTGCCTTCCAACTGATATCTGTGCCACATGTGGGCCGCTCTGGTATCTTGTAACATTGGTTCTTCTAGCTCAGAGCTTCTCCTGCGTCAAAGGTCCCCAGTGTAAACCTGCTGAAGAGAGCCAGAGGGTAGAAAGTAATGCGAGAGTGTGTTAATAGCAGCACAGATCCAGGGGGAGGTGATGGGACATTGGCCAGGCTCAGCACAGCATGCCAATTATACTAGGGGACATAAAGATAACATAAAGATAAATTGGTAACACTGTATTATGTGGAACACATATTCATCATTAACCACATTAACCAATTTTCCTTTAATAAACTCCTAATTATTGCATTGTAGTAAAAATATAGATATGGGGCAGGATTAAGAGATGTACAATATGGTCATGCAAAATAAGGCACCAATATGTGCTTTATAAGTACCAATAAACAGCCAATACACAAGCAACTTTTTCAAAGTGTGAATTGGTCCCCATAATAAAGTTTTACCAATAAACTATTGTACAGTGTGGTGTAGAGCATAAGGTTTTAAGTGAACTGCTATGATTTGTAAATTTGGAGCGATAAAGCGACTGCAAGGTAAAAATGTTTAGTTTATTATAAAAATGATTCTTAAGTCAGTAATGCTAATTTAATTTAAAATTAACCTCGGATACCCTCCCACAGTCTGATTCACATTCCTATAAAATGCTCAGACTCTTTCTCAAAGAAAAGTGTCATGTTTGTTTCCAGACGTTGGCAATTCTTGTGGGAATTTTTTTTTTGCAAGTTTCCAATAAACTAACCAAAGCAAAGGACATGATTTGTTCTGTGTTTAGAGCAACATACTGCAGTCAGCACAACTGTCTCCACACTCCATGGGTTTGGAGAACGAACATCATTACCTAACACTTATATAAACAAACAGGAAGCTATTCTGAGTGTTTATCCATCAACTCTGATCAGTCTCTGCTCTTGTCATGTCAAGCTGGTTCGTGGGTGTTTCTGGCTCTTTGGGGTGTGGAACTGTTAGTCAGACCTGTTGGTGGTTTGATAATTATATCAGCCATGAGACATTTAACGTACAGTAAATGGTCCAATCCATGATGTTGCCTAGCAATAAACTATACGAATGCTTAGAAATAGACATTTGTACCATGTTGCAATATATCTATTGTCAGCTTGGGGCAGTTGTGGCGTACTGATAGCTGGGCTTGTAAACTGATGGCTGACAGGAAACATCTGGTGTGCCCTTGAGCAATGCACCTTACCCACAATTGCTGCCCGGGCACCACAGTGAATAGCTGCCCACTGTTTTGGGTGTGTGCGCTACCTGAATGGTTTAAATTCAAAGGACAAATTCCAAGTATGGGTCACCATACTTAGCCTGCATGTCACTTCACTAGCCAAGTGGCTCACCCAGTTTGTCATATTGCTAACAGACATGAGATAATTCAGTCATACACCACAATAACCCAACTGCTATTGGTCACTTACACATGCGACAAACATTTTTATCCAAAGCAACTTACAACCAAGCTAAACTTGTCACACCCTGAAGTGGCCTTGAACACTCCAGTCCTTAGAGGTCAAAGCAGAACCAAACTAAACATCTAAATGTGTCTACCCCTTCAACAATTTGTAAAGCAGTCTGTTTTGACATTCCGATTGTGCTGGCCTGGCATATGAGTCAGACAGCCAAGATTGCAGTGTTGGGTTGTGAAAACCTGAGTCTGAGGTAATGAGGTTATTGATGATAAATGATAGCACATAAAGGGTTTCCTGTGGCTGCAAGATGTGGGTGGGGGCTTATAGCAGAAGTTTTATGAAGGTCTAATGGAGAATAAAGGCTACTGGGGCAATGAGCATGAGAAACCGTACAGAGAACAAAGTGTTTCTGGCATCTTGCTGCGTGGGAGCACATGACCTGCATCACATCTACATCGCAGTAAATGCATACTCTGTAACCACAAATGTATTGCAAGTTTATCTTTACTGATAGCATGCAACGTTTGTTTAGTGGGACAATGCAATTCAAATTCATGACTGATTTGGTTTATATTTTGGAATTTCAAGTTTGACAACTAGCTAAGCAGTCCAAAAGAATTTTACATTTAAATGTCTGCTTAGTTTATTTTTCTTTTGTGATTATGCCCATGTTTTGTCCTGAATTTCATAACAGGCAGCTACAAAAACAACCGCCTGGTAAACAGGTACTCAAAGTATTTTGTTGAGAGAAATCCATCATCCCTGACAGTATTTTTTTAAACACAATTTAACGGCCCAAATGAAACGCGTAACTAATGTTTCAGATTTCACATTTGACGAATTATGTTGGGCCATTGTTTTGCAAAGACCTCACAGCCAATGAAAATAAAGCTGTGTTCCATAATTCCTTTTCGTTTGACAGGCTGGGAATGAATAAAAGTTGCATTTATGGAAAGTTTTACTACTCTTGAGTTGTGTGTTGGCTTCTGTACCCCCAATGTAGAAGCAGTGATGCTGGTTGGACGTCTGTGCCTTGTTCTTCTCTGTGAATCTGTCATTTGATTGGACCAGCTCTGGGAATCACTGCGTGTCCCATTCATAAGTCTCAGTTGTTTACAACAATGTAAACACAGTCCAATAACATTCAGGAACATCTTGTTCAAGACTTCCAGTGGTGATCAAAACAAGCTTCGTCATAGCACGAAAGCCCAATCAACACAATGGATGTTTTAGTGACAATGCAAGTCTGTTAGATGAAGTCATGGCAAACTGACTAAGATCAAACAAACCAGATGCTTTTTCAATTCTCACATTTCTAAATGGTAGCAGTTTCTCTACATGCAACAAGTATATCTGTACTTCTGAACAGCAGCTTTATAGTTTTGCTTTAGCCAATTAGGTTGGTGTTAATAAACTAATCAACCAATTATTTTCTTCAGGCTTTACGAATTGACCTTTAAAGCGACCTGCCGCAGTTTGTTTTTAAAGGGGTGGGTTTATTTGAAATAAATTTCGATTAAAGTATAGATTTATTAAAATATTTAGATTTGGCAAAGTTTTACGTCGGATGCCCTTCCTGACACAACCCTCTCTATTTGTCCAGGCTTGGGAATGGAACTGAAGTCACTGACTTATGACCCCTGTGGCTAAACTAACACCTGTGATGTGAGGGAAGAGGATGCAGATAATAGGGTTAGGTGGAGACAGATGATTCGCTGTGGCGACCCCTAAAGAGAACAGCCGAACGGAGAAGATAGATTTATTAAAATATAAGCACAGCAGGCTACATGAATGGTTGTAGATACAACGTCAGAAAAATTGCAGAACTGTGTTTAGACTATGATTAGAATTTTAGGAAAGTATTTCCTTTGTGTGTCCAATAAGTTGTGAAAAGTCAGCCAGTAAGATTGCATCTTATCAGATCGAGAAAGTGCTTTCCAATTTTGTGTGAAATATCCATCAGACATCCAGTAAACAGGGTATGGGTGGCAGTCACAGATTGCCCAATAAAGATACAGTGGTTTCGTTGGTTGGAGTATTTCTCCAATTTAAAATTCTACTCATGGGAGAAACACTCGCTTCTCTGGAATGTCATAAATCACGCTGTGAACACATGCTGTGATTCCCTGTGTAGACGCTTGAGTCACACTGCAGTGTTTAAGCTGGGAGGACAGGCAGTGTGTATGTGCGGGTGCGTGTCTGTCAATGATATTTCAGAATTCCAGTCACATTCCAGTCTTCTTGCACAGTTGCCATGTGGAACTGTTTTAGAGAATAAGGTATCGAAATGAGCCACCTGTAAGATATTATAAGCAATGTTACAGGCTACACTCATGAGTGAGCGCCTTTCAAATGGTGGAGAACTGCAAAGTGTACATTAATGTGTTTTTGTCTGTACAGACTGTCTAACTGTTCCTCAGCAAGTCCACACCTGTGAAAAATTACACGTAGATTTACACAACCAGCACTTAATCACACACACACATATATATATATATATATAGTAACAGATGCATACGATTTAAAATCAGCAACAAAATTTAAGCAGTGTGATCAACCACTACAGGGTCCCAGCAGACTTACTGAGCAGGGTAAATAAAACCGTCTCCATGGAAACACTAATTTCAGCTCACTTCTGTCTGACCGCTCTTCCTGCTCAAATGAATGTTTTTGTATGAGGGTCGTCGTAACGCCGCTTACTCTGAGATGGTCGTTTGTATAAGCTTGCACCTAATTACCATTTTCCATAATGTACAGGAAAAACTGAGTTTAATTTACTGAATTCAAAAGAAAATACCTGAAAGTGAAAATTATTTGAGGACTTAAGACGCAAAATATAATTCATGAATTCATCGTGTTGGACAAAATATCTGCCAAACAAATGGCAGATCTTCTTATAGCAGCTTTTGGCATTTACCCAGTTTACATGATGATTTTTAGCAGATGTGTGAAGTCAGTTTCCCTCAAGTTCAGGCAGGTGCTCTAGTAGAGTTAGCGCAGGTGTGGATCATCAAATTAACTGGAAATATTCAGAAATTGTCAAAATACTGCACATCTGACTTCACTTAAAACAGTATGTCTATTGTTAAGACATAGTTTAAAACTGAACAAACATTTAATTCATAAATGTTTTATAGGAAAAGTGTGTTTGTGCTTCTATATCTGTTTCTAAAATAAATGCCTTTTGATTTGCTGGTTTGTTATCTAATGTAATAAATATATTTTAAAGAGTGTATTTGGTGACCTAATACACTGTATTGAGGTCACTGTAAATACGCTAGATATCCATTAGTTTAAAAATATCTTCAAAGCGGACTAACATAACCTAAAAGTTTATTTGCCTCACATTAATAGTCATTAATAGTGATGTTGCGATTTCTCTTTTGATGTTGCTTGTTCGTTTCCCATTCTGTTACAAATTAACATCACTTTTATCATCTGGTTTTGATTTCTGTTCTACATATACCACATAGCAGAGTTTCATCCAAATAATTTGTAGCTAAACATAATAATGATTGTTTGTAAAGAATGTTAGAGCTCTTTTAACTTTTCTCAAAGAGAAATAAACAAACCACCTTTGAACGTTTCCTGGGTTTAAGGGTTACTTAATTACAGCAGCTTTGAAAAAAGAGATGAGAAGATGCGTGTGTGTGTGTGTGTGAGTGAAAGCTAGCCCAGAGGATGCTGGTGCTATCTGGGCAGACAGCAGAACGATGAGCAGGGTTCCGCTGGGTTCCGTGGAAACAGGAAGGCCTGCTGATTGATCACAGCCTGGGGAGTTCAGAGGGTCCTGACAGAATGAGCTTGTGTATGTCTGTGTGGCGCTTCTGTCTGTATCTAGTTGTGAGGGGTTCATTTTAGTGGGTAACATTAAAAACATTTGAAATACTTAACATGGTGAAAAAGGGGCAAGCATGAAGTAAAATCTTTGGCCTGTTTTTTGTTTAAGCATTGATGAACTCTTTAATTTTCTGATGTAAAAAGCATGTAATATCTATTAAACAATAGTGTCATTAAACGAGATAACAAAAACAACACATTTTGTGAGGAAAGTATGATTAGGGCCTGTCTGTGCAAATCTCACTGGCTCAATGCTATGGATGCACAATGCTAAGCTGTTGTAGCCTGTTGCAGTGCATTTGTATCATGGCTGCCTGCTAGAATGTTCTCTGTGCTTGCTTTGGAATTAATATCTATACGATTTTTTTCTTTTTATTGTCTGACAGACGACAATTGTTTGTCTGCATACTAAAATTGTATACTTAAGTACAAAACCTTAAGCCTAAGTCCTACCAAAAACAACAGTAATAGTTTTCGGGCATGTTTCCTGAACACTCCCCCATATGCCATTGATCAGACATTCATGTAGTCCCGCCCTAAACTCATGTCATTGGTTCATTTTTTGTTGCTGTGTCATGCTGCTCATGACACTCAACGCCACAGTGTTTAAACCTTTTTAAGAAGCATACAAATGGATTACTTACAGTTAATTCTGTGTATTAAGGTGGGTTAGGTAGACGTATTTTAACATTCACAAAATCACACCCTTCACCTTTAGGGAAAGCAGGAGATAAATTAAGCACGTGTTTTTAGAAGCAGTTTTTATAGCTCACTCAGTTCAGTATAATGATAATACTTTTCTTGGCCTATAATTGGATGAAATAGAGGTTGGTATGTTCCGAGCAGTATGTGCAGTTCTACCTGGACCGCCCTGTATCTGTCCAAACGACAGGGTCCCCTGTAAGACTAAACCATCGCTCCTAGCAGGGGCTGTTTTGCTTTGGCTGGCACAGACCTTTGTACAAACAGGAAACTGGTGTGCTGCTGTAAATCTGACTGTTGTGGTTGTGACTGGGTCGTGACCTTTGACACTGACATTAGATACAGAAGCTCATGGTGGGGAGAGAAAAGGACAGTCAGGTAATTCGTTTACTGTCTGTGACATCATTAGGGTCGCTCAAAATGCAATGACCGCATAAAGGATTCAAAGCCATGGAAATAGTCCTGCATCATCTAAAATAGGATTTGTGAAACAGTGGATGCTTTATAGTTTGGTTCTTTGGACTATGGAGTGATATTTATATTTTTCAGTCCCAACAAAAATATTAAAGCATGGGCAGGCGACTCGCTCATCAGACTTCACATTAAACGATTAACTCACAATAAACCATCTTTCTGTGTTATAATGGACCATCTCAATTGTTTTTTAGTTGCAAAATGTTTATTCAGAAGCAGATAATCAAAATTTCCTTGTTTCCTTATTTTTTCCTTATTTCCAATATGCACTTTTGTGGTCTCTGGCAATTGAACCCATGATTCCTAAATATACCTCATACTTAGTCACATGTCACTTTGGACACCATACTCATGTACTGTGGTATTTACATGTTACTTCAAGATATCTCAAGAAATAACCCAGTATGTCCAAAAAACATGGTACTACTATAGTACCCTTTCAGTTCTATTATGTTAGCGTAAACACATCTGCTCACGTTGATATTAGTTACTGTTATTCGCCTCAAAACAACAAAGTTATTCGCAATAAGGCTTTACATTGCGAACTTGCTAAAGAATTTACATTTACATATATTTCCTCTGAGTAATGCTTCATTCCCTAAAGCTGATTCAAACCGAAAGGCGTGTCAGATTGGGCTGTTTTCTAACACACTGTGCTATTGTAAGTGTCATTGCTTTGGAATTTTGAATGTGGAGAGATTTAACGTTCTGTGAACAGATGATTCATTTTGATTCATTTTTGCTTCAAACTGAATTCTTACACGTCGTTAACTCTAACTTGCTGCTCATTCTTAGAGCATTCTGAAGAATCTTTCACACTTTACTTAGTTAAACTCTGCAACGCTTCACTTTTTTGTATTCCCTCATGTATTTGTGGCCATTTCTCAGGAAACATTTGTGCCTGGAAATTTCAGGGAATTGTTTTTTTTTTAACATATTTTAGTTTTTCCCACTTTAGTCTCATACTTCAGTACTATAACCACCATTGACCATTCTGCATTTCATTCATGCATTTTTCTCTGTGTTTGTGACTGTGGAAAAAGTTTACTGTAGCTTTAGCAGTCTGTTTTTTGTTTTGTACCACTTAATACTTTAGGCCACAAATGTAGATGTACGTGCTCGGCAAATGCACAATGCAGCGCATATTTGCACTGGGTTATGAATTGCACTTGCATGAACTATTTCAGTAAGAACTACATAGTGAAATTATGAAATTACCATATGATGATTTTAATTAAAACAATGAATGCATTTTAATTCAGTTTATTCCATTCTATTTAAAAATGTTTTTCAAAATGTGTGTTTTCTTTACACACTAACCAAGACTAAGTATCTGTGATTTCCCTTTGATTTCACCGTGACTTCCCTTCAACAGGAAGTCATGGTGACACATATAACAGTTTTCTAAGAGCGAGTGCCGCAGAAGAAAGACGGTCTTCATAATCATTACCAACGCAAAGTGTCTTCAGAGGTTTGGTACAAAGTGTGTTTTCCAGGATGTGGCCTGAAATAGCTTTAATTTTAAAAAGGTCAAGTGAGACGACATTAAATTGAGTTGAAAAAGAAAGCTACTTTTGTTTGAGTGCACAAAGCATCTTTCTCTCCACTCTCATCCTACTCT
>JAZGTI010013884.1:0-14497 GCA_036877585.1 Botia kubotai
CTGTTACAGCAAATCACCAGTGCAAAGAAGAACAGGTCACAAGCTTCAGCACATGAAATGCCATCAATCCAAGAAAGAATTGACTCAGAGATAAAACTATACGTGTCCCTTCCTGCAATCAGTGCTGATTCTGACCCACTGGCTTGGTGGAAGACACATGTGGAAGAAATTCCAATGCTTTCAAAAGTGGCCAGAAAGTACCTTTGTATTCCTGCAACAAGTGTGCCCTCGGAAAGGGTGTTTAGCGCAAGTGGCCACATCTTGTCTCCTCATCGGTCAAGACTGAGCACTGAGAATGTGAACATGCTTACATTTCTGCACTATAATATGAACTGAAAGGACTGGAAATAAGTGTGCAATTTGTATGTGGGTCCTGCAGCTTTTGACTCCTTGTTTTGTTCCAAAAGGATATGTATAGCTTGCTAATATTCAATACCAGAGATGTGGTTTCTTTTTATTTATTTTCACTGTACTGTATTATTCATTTTCAAAAGGAAGCTATATTGTTAACGGTCAGTTAGAGCTTTTTCATTTTCAATGTTTCTACTCTGGTCCAAAATGAAAGAAAAACACGAAATGAAAATACCAAACAATTTTGTAATATAGTTGATCACAAGTGCCTTTAACTACATTTGTTCTCTTTAATAGGGAAATACTTAGCTAATATGTAGCCAAGATTTAATTTAGACAAATACAATTTTTATTATTTATTCTTATTTGTATTTATTTATTTATGCTCGGGGTGTGTGCGTGTTCACGACTTGCAGTGTGTGTTCACTCCTCACCACTGATGGGTTAAATGCAGAGGTCACATTTCAGGTATGGGTTACCATATTCTGACGGATAGGTCACTTTCACTTATTTTTTATGTTGTCAAGCAGACATTTATTCACATTTCAGTTTTTAATATTTATTTCTCTTTCTGTTTATTTTATTGTTTTCTCTTTGATAATGTGGAAGTCAGTTGTTTTGAAAATCTTTACACAGATGACACTAGCAAGACTGATGTCATCTTTCATATTGCAAAATTTACCATGAATCTTAAGATTGTGTGTTCAGATATTCCTATGACAATTTATTCATTCATGACCAGGCATCTTGACATAGTTGTTGAATCTTGCAGAATTTGTTTTTTAAATTGTAAACTGAGCCAATTTTAGTATTTAAAATTTGTGAAATAGATTTTTATTTATTTTTATAACTCTTGAGTCTGTTGAATGTACACTTTAGACACCAGCCAGGCTGAATAGAATGTGAAAGTTACACAGGCATTTGAATTATACTCTATTGATATATAGTTTTCCTCTATCTCTGTAGGTAATGAAGATCTGTTTAACTATATTTGCTAGTAGTTTGACAGCCATAATACACAATGTACTGTTTCCAAGCCACACATTTTGCCAGCATCTGTTTTGACTTATGCGGAAAAATGTACAGGCAAATTATTCAACTGGACAGACGTTAACTGTGTATAATATGGGTTATTATCATTGTTTGACATGAAGACAATGTTACATTGCTGGTTTATTACTGGATTCTGTAGTTTTACAAACTCATAAGTTTGTATAATGTACACTGAATGCATTGTAAGTTGCTCTGGATACAATCAATCAAGATCCTCTGCTTAATAAAAATGTGTACATGATTTATGGTTTAGTGTTCCAAAAAACTAAGGTTTTATCTGAAATAATCTGTCAAAAACATTTCCTGTCAGCAATTATTTAAACATAAAGTGTTAAAACAAAAGTGTGTGCTCTATATTTCTCTAAGCATTGTTCCATGGTTTTGTTTGGAAGCTGTTTGTTTCACAAAATAATTTTTTTTGGGATACTGGAGATGATATCAGAAGCAGTGAGCAATGGGATCCAGAGCAGTGATAAAACAGAATATTTTTTCTCAACCTCAATCACATTATTGTATGTGCTGTCCGATTAGAAGCTTGATAAAGTTTACGAACTGGAATAAAGTTATAAACTGAAAAAGATGTTTCACATTAACCTTTGGTAGTCAGACAAAAGAAGGTAAACACAACTGTAATTACTTTTGATTGTCACACTGGTAGGAAGTCTAATTGAGCACATTGCATTGAGGGATACAATACCTAGCACAGTGTGTTCAGCCTTTGCAATTACACACATGTTATATTTTAACAAATGCAGCCTGCCATGCAGGTATTTTGTGCATACAGTAAATGTGCATACTCTGCAAAGTATACATACTACAGAAATAGAAACCTTAGAAACACCTCTTCTGAGGTGCAATGCTATTGCCTTTCAAACATGATTGCGTTTACAGACTTGTGAAATAACTATGAATTTTATTAGAAAGATAATAATTTGAAATACTTTACCAAAATTTTGTAAAACTTCTCCAAACATTCCTGATCTAGGCATTAGTGCAATGGTGAGATGGAGTTGTTTTTATGTCAGGCTTTTATGACCCCACCTTAAACAATAAAAAGTGGCCAAAATTACGTATTGGCACTAAATATATACCAAAACTAGCTTACTCATAACCTGGAACAATGCTAATGTCTCTAATTGAAACTGTTACGATTACTGTTGAGACTAGGAACCAGGACGCAGGAATAAATAACAAAAAGGTGTTTAATGAACAAAGACAAACAAACACTAACCGTATAAATAGTGACGGTATTAACAATGCAACAGCAGCGTGATTCAAAGAGATATTCCAAGATACAAAGAACAACGAGAAATTCAAAACAATCCACACAACAATTACCGACAAACTAAACATAGAAACAGGGAACTTAAATAGGACAACTAATCAAAGGTGAACAGGTGCTGATGATTACTAAACAGGGGAAAAAAACAGAAACAGAAACTTCAAAGCCAGGGCGGAGACTTGAGGAGCCAGGGCGAGACTTGAGGAGCCAGGGCGGAGACTTGAGGAGCCAGGGCGGAGACTTGAGGAGCCAGGGCGGAGACTTGAGGAGCCAGGGCGGAGACTTGAGGAGCCAGGGCGGAGACTTGAGGTTGTAGGATGGTGCCCAGAACGCAACCAGGGAGGTATCTCACGGTGGAGATGACGGAGGGAGGAGCCATGGTGGAGGAGAGACCGATGACTTTATGGAACCGACCGATGGCAGCGGAGACGGGGGCAGCAGAGCCCGAGGCAAAAAAAAAAAAAGCAGAGCCTAGAGATCCTCCATTCTTAGCAGAGATGTGGCTGGTGGTTGACAGTCCAGCGGCGAACCCACGACACTGCTGGTGGGCTAAGGGTGAGCAGAGGGACTGACAGGCTCCAGCGACATCAAATGTGAGACCGGGAAAGACATAAGAGGCGGTGGGAGAGGGAGGTTGGGTGGGATTACTATATCATTTGAATTTATGGACATAACAGTCTCTATACTCAAATCCAGTCCATACTCACCCCCAGCGGTGGTGTCGTGGGCAGGGTCCTCCAGGCTACTCTCGTGCTCCACTAGCAAGTCCACTGTTATGTCAGCTGTAGCCGGCTCGTGCACCTGGTCGGACTTCTCCAGCTCAGGCTCCGGGGCGATCCAACTCTCGGTCGTGTCGGGCCCTGGCTGCTGCCGCTGCTGCTGCCGCCGCCACCTCGCAGGGTGATGGCTGGTCAAGTTCTCAGTTGGAAACTACCACGTCTAATGACCCAGGACTGGAATCCGCTTCATCTATAACGAGGTTTGACCCCGCCAGCCATAGAGCAAAACTTACATAGCCCTTAAAAGTCCACAGTAAATCCACAAGTGGCATGACAAACAGGTGCAGTGCATCCAGCCCGCACAAAAAACAAAAATCCAGGGGGAAAAGAAATGGAAAAAAGAAACGCTGCTGTGCTGTCGTTTAATGTGGTCAGTTATTCTGTTATGATTAGTGTTGAGACTAGAAACCAGGACGTGGGAATAAATAGCAAAAAGGTGTTTAATGAACAAAGACAAACAAACACTAACTGTATAAATGGTGAAGGTAACAACAAGTGCAACAGCAGCGTTCAAAGAGATAATCCAAGATACAAAGAACAATGAGAAATCCAAAACAATCCACAATCCATACAACAATAACCGACAAACTGAACATAGAAACAGGGAACCTAAATAGGACAATAGGAAAAACACCAGCTGCTGCAGAAATATTGCTTTAATACAATATCAAAGTACATTTCCATAGCTGCTTTAAATGAATAAAAGCAAACACTGTTACACATGCACTCTTGCAATATTTTATGTATACCTACACTGTAACAAACTCATTGTACCAAATATCTGGGTTAAAGGAACTGAGTTTAATTGAGTTTTGCATTTTAAAGGACAATGTACCCAAAAGTACAAATTCAAATTAAATCTATTACTTTCATGATTCAAACCAGCATGAGTTACTTCTATAAATCACAAAATAAAGAATGTTACCCAGATTTTTAGCAACTAAAAGCCTTTTATCACCACTCACTCTTATTGTATGACTTTTTTAGACAGTAAGTGATAGGATTTGGAACAACAGTGTACTCTCAATCTGAGATGAAAGTAAAGTAGTCTGTGCAAAAACTTTTATTTTTATACCTTTTTTGTTTTAGACAGAGTGTGTGTTTATATATTTATACTCTCTCTCTATATATATCTCTATATATATCTCTCTCTCTATATAGAGAGAGAGAAATATATATATATATATAGAGAGAGAGAGAGAGAGAGAGAAAGAAGAGGGAGAGTTATGGTGGGAAAAATCACGTTCGCTAAACCAGCACGCATTCAGATCAGTTCGCTGACCGCAGTCCGTTAAGTGCAGTGACTGAAGCCTTTTAGTCCGAGGCATGACGACTTTTCATTGTATGACTGAGGTCTAAGGATGTTATAAAATGTACACTGTACTGATGACAAAAATCAGACAAAACAGATTAAAAATTGCGAAAATAATGGACAGATTAAGAATTTCATTGTACAAAGTTCTTATGACAATAAATCCTAAAAAAACTATTCTATTAAACACAAAAAAAATGGTTCAGTAAAATAATAAAAAAAGTGTGTGTTTTTATTTGTTTAAATGTTTTATGGCTGTGCAAGTTAAAGCAGAGCTGGAGTCTGGTATAAATTTTGTGACAGGCATCTGGCTGAGAAGCAACATTTAATGCGCATGCGCAGATCAGAGCCATCGACGTCATGTCCGTGGGAAGCATCGGCTGATAGTCAGTTAATATTTCTGGACATAATTAACTGTTTTTTATTTTGTATTTAATTAAATAGTTATAAAAATGATTCTTACTGTAAAGCCACTTCAAGGAAAAGAGTGCAATATACAGGTAGGTGACACCTAGTGGTTTTTTGGCGTGTTTGGCTTTTTAGCATAGCTCTGTGCTGCGTCTGCTTTCAGTAAATCCGATATTGTTGTAAGCTGTAAATAAATATAAGATAACATTTTTAACCCTAGCTGGCAATACGTAATTTTTACACATACTTACATGTTCACGGGAAATAACTAAAAAGGTAGTGAGCTGCTAAACAGCATTTTGGGGATCAAGCATGATACAAAAAAGTCTGTCTAGGTTCTGAGGTGCAGCCTCTGACTTAAGTTAACGAGACTTTTAAACCAGTAATTTGTTTGAGTTTATAGATAGTATGTGATACTTTACTTTACTCAGTTGACCATACCAGAGTTCGAGCATCAAGCTAATTTTGTTTGTGGTGTAACTGCAGTTGAGCTGGCACAATGAGTTTGGACACCGCTTACTTAAATAAATAAATGAATATATTTTAGTTAACTCTACCTCTGAGGTTGATGATCAAATGGCTGACTTGTTCTTTTCATTGATGTCCAGGTGACCGAAAATGAAAACGTTTTAACGGTAAAAGAATTGGTGTCAGAGCGTTTAAACATCCCGCCATGTCAGCAGAGACTGTTATATAAAGGAAAAGCCCTTGCAGGTAAAACTTCTCACTTGAACACAATAGTTCACCCAAAAATAGTTCTCCATGTCACTCGTTTCCTTACTTGTATTTAGCAGATTTATATTATATTTATATTTAGCAGAAAGACTAAAAATTCCATAAAGTCTTAAATTCCATTTTGTATGGACTTTTTTTGGAGCCTTGGAATCACCTTACACTTCAACATTTTGAGAAGAGCGTCTAGAGATTCTGCTAAACTTCTTTTGAGCTTCACAGAAGAAAGTCATACAAATTTAGAAATATATTTTTAATAGATTTTCTTTACTTGTATGATGATGAATAAATGTGTGTTTATTATTTAAGGCACCACAAACACATTTCTTTCTCACCACATGCTGTTTGTCAGATTTGAAAAAACAAAAAAAACTGTCAGCAACATTGCATTAATTCCAGTTGTCAAGGCATGTGTGTGTTCTGTATGTCAGGGTGACATGTTGTTTCCACTGTATTTAGATGAGCATAGGTTGAGTGATTACTCCATTGGACCAGAGGCCAAGCTTAATCTGGTAGTGCGGCCGGCAGGAGAGAGGAGTGGAGGGGCAATGGGAGCCAGCAGTAGTAATAACGATAAAGCAGGCAGTGGTGTGTGGCAGTTATTGTCGACTGTCCTGGCCAAGCACTTCAGCCCTGCCGACGCAGCTAAAGTGCAGGAGCAACTAATTAAGGTATAATTTCTATACTGTAAATATCAACAGTCAGTCAATATCTGTTCCTTTCCCTTTGTCATTGTGATGTCTTTTGTTATTATTGTTGTTTTGTTATTATCCTTGATACAAAGTATTAAAGTTTGGAACATAGCTTGTTTCACACATTTGTACTATAGATTTGCATGATGGCTTAAACAGTGCAGACTGTTGAAGAAATGTGCTAATACTAGTGACAGACTTACAATTTTCACCTGTTGGTCTTAAAATCTGGTGAAAACCCTTGTGTTAATGGATGTCACTTATAATTGACTGATATTAAAACATTGTATGGTTAGTAAAACTTTGTTTTTGGTTTTTAAGGTGTTTATAGAAACTTTCTTTTCTCCCCAGGATTATGAACGCTCCCTTAGAAAGCTTAGTTTGGATGACATTGAGTGTCTGGCTGGTCGTCTGCTCCACCCCGAGACAGAGGGCATGGATACCTTATACATGGACTAAAACAAACTAGAAAACAATAAAAAAATTAACTCTGAATTTGTTGCTAGGTACTTGGTTTAAAGCAGCAAGGCAAGAGAGTAGCATGTATTTAATGTGGACTTTAGGAAGGTCTAAGTCAGATGTTTCCTTTTCTTTACAGGCTGAACTTTGCTGAGATGAGACCTGTCAGGCATTACAATGCTTGCCATTCCTATCAGATGAAACCAGTGGTCATTTTAATGCACCTGTGTAAATATTGTGTGCAAATTATTAAATTACAATAAAGTTTTCTTGATTATGTAATTATTTTCTTTTTTTAAAGGAAGCAAATGGATCTTTAAAACTGACACTGCTTGGTAAATGGAATTTTTATTTTGAAGAAATTTTTACATTTGGATAAAATAAAAACAATGCCTACTTGATTGTTTTTGCATTTTGTCGTATAAAACTGGTTTGCTTTTAGGTTTGGGTATGTATATATATTATTATAGTTATATCATGTAAATGTCCACAAGCAAAACAAAACACTGAGTTAAGTGAGGATAATGTCAAGTGTTCGTTTTTGCAAAACCATCTGCAATTTTCAAATTTGTTTGACAGTCAGTGCTGCTATCTATAACATGCCCTCAGTGAAAGACTTGGGAACTTGTACGTTGTTTTCAGTTCAACATATAGCTAAAACGTGTTAAGTAAACCATTAGTATTGTTTTGAAACATTCTAAACAACATTATGGCTGATGATGGAAGTAACACACTGTAACAATGGAACATTATGTTATTGAGCTTTAAAAAACCTGTCCTTCATGACACATTAGATGTCAGGGCTGGGTAATATAGCTTACAAATGATATATTTAGATATTTTAAGCATATTGATTACGTTCAACGTCTATGTATTTGCCCAAGAATTACAATGAATCATCATTTTAACCAAACAACTGTTGGCATTGTAAATTATATTTTAAGGAGAAATTAAGATGAAAACAATTCTGGCATTTTTACAGCTTTTTCCTAAACAAATGTATTTTCATTTAAGCACAGCAATAATACAGTGCAATAAATCGCTACCATCGTTTTTACCCAAACCCATACCATATAGGGACTTTAATGAACATTTCTGAATAATAAAAACCTATCTTTGAACTGATTTTTATAATCAGATGGTTAAATATGCAGTAACTGGACCTGGGCTAGATATAAAACATGTTTTTAAAATATATATTTTAGTGCTTAGAAAAAAGGCCTGACATGGTGATAAAAATCATAACGATATTTAGAAGAAAGCAAATTAAAACAGATATATGTAAAACACAACGTTTTTGTAAAGATAAATGTAATATCTGCAATAAAATACTATCAAATATATTGTAAATATTCAGCATATCGCCCAGCCCTACTAGTTTCTTTGTCTTCTGTTTTACCAATAGGAGTGAACCGGTATCGAGAACAAAACCCTAAAGGCACAATGAACTAGCTGACAAAAGGGATCTTTTCAGAGAAAAGAAAATTAAATTACAGAGAGCAAAAGTAGTGACAATGAAAAATTCTGGACAGCTGTAGTCATAGTAGGACTTGTAATAAATGCAATGTCAGATGTGACACATCGGTCTTATGTTCCTCAGACAGTCCATCACACCACACATCAAGAGTTCAGCAGTGAAATGGATGCTCAGCTTCCACATGTGGCGTTTGATAGCCCTAGTGTTTCAAAGGGGACAAAATGGAAGAGGGGTGGATGGGCACTAAAAATGGGCCTGAATCGTTTCCATCCCTTCCTTATTCCCTTTCCTGGTGGAGCTTTCTCTGCCCTTCCTGTTTCATCCGTTCTTCAGCAGTTACAGCCATCACTAGTAGATGCCGGTCTGTCATTTCTTAGTTTAATCTGGTCAGGAAAATCATATGTCTCCACTTCTGACTCCTGGAAGTGTGAAGTTCAGGTTAAAAGATTTAAATGAATCTTACAACAGATAGCAAAGATGTTGCGCATTTAGTTATTACTGATTATTACACTTTGTTTTTATGAATTATGATGTAAGAGTTGATCCAAGCATTAGGTTGAGTATTCAATTGTAATGTAAAACACAAACACAATTGGTTGCAGTCAATTTGGCAAGACAATTTACACAAGAAAAGTTTTACAACGATTTACTGAAGTTCAATAAAAGGACAGGTATGCACTGCTTCCTCTACCTGTTTAAGTGCATTGCAAGCAATAGTTTGGAAGGCTTGGTCCACGTTAATAGCTTCTTTGGCACTGGTCTCAAAATAGGGGATATTGTTCTTACTCTGACACCACGCTTGAGCTCGCTTTGTTGTTACCTGTTCAAAATACAAAGGAATTTACTTAGTGGTAAACTAAGGAAAGTTGATCAGTTGCTGGTCATTTTGTATTGTACTAAGTGTATAATAATCTGTATAAGGTCCATTCAGATGACTAGAATCAGCATTCTTCAATGCATTAAAAGTGAGCACCAAGCTACAGTCTTACCCGTTGGCGTTGCCTGCATTTGACCAACTTTAATCAACAGACATTGAGGAACAATTTTAACAATAGTAGTGATGTTGCCAATGAGTCTGGATTGCACACTAACCTGACGGTTCTCGAGGTCAATTTTGTTGCCCAGTACAACAAAGGGAAAGTTCTCTGGGTCTCGTGGACTGGCCTGAATCAGAAACTCATCCCTCCAGCTGTCCAGAGTCTTAAACGTAGTTGGTGCCGTGACATCATACACCAGCATGCAACAGTCTGCCCCTCTATAGAAAGCCACACCCAGTGACTGAAATCGCTCCTGACCAGCTGTGTCCCAAATCTGATAAAAATATAAAACTTTATAATAAAAAGTGCCTAATAGTAAGTTTGTTTCTGCAACTGACATATTTTTATTACAATATCATTATTCTAAGCAGTGTTGGGGATATCCAGGCATCATCATCAGGCCATTGTGTTACTTTTACTGTCTATCTTGTAAGGCTGGCATAAAATTGATTTAGAAATAATAAATAATTGGAATATCTAAAAAAAAGTAACAGATGACGTTTTAGGAGTAACTTCCAAAATACTGCTCGTTTAGGCGCATGGGACATAAATCACCATGACTGGTCATACAGGTTAGGACATGGCTGACATAAGCAAACAACATGTGAGCCAAACACTGGTTGTTTAAACTTTGTGCCTGCTGAGAAATATCAGGGGATTACCAGGTATTTTAGATTTACCAGCTATTTAACTAACCTTACATCAGTATATATGCAGTAGATGACAAGACAAGACACACAATAATGAGTGTGAAACATGAGCATGGAGTTGCCACTTATGACTTATTAGTAATTGTCATGTTTTGGGGATTCACTGTTTGTCTGTTATGTAAATCCTTTAACCACATCATATGACCAGAGATTATGACTACTTAGGAGCACTGTTAACAAAATTATGATTGTTTGAAGACGTGACCATGCCATCTTTAGGGCACACTGGCCTCTTGTTTTTTTATACATTTTTTATAACTTTTTTATGGCATTTTATAAAATGCCAAAAAAGTATATTAATACATTACTAAAGTGGTAGTATTGCGACTGGACAAACATAGTTTTTCAAGACTTCACAAAAACACTTCAGACAAACCTGCATGGTGACCAGTCTGTTATCCACCGTCACCTCCTTGGTTAGGAAGTCAGCTCCGATAGTGGCCTTATACTGATTACTAAACTTATTATTTACATACTGATTCATCAAAGAGGTTTTCCCAACTCTGTTAAAGGAAACGGGCAAAAAAACAATTAAACCAATAAGCTATGTAGTGATCAATCCTTTAGAAATATGTCAGTACCAAAGTTCAGTGCTGAGGACAGAGCTGAATAAGGATAAATTCCTGGTAACAATAATGTCATCGCTTCTTGACTAGTAAGTCCATTTGTTTTTAAACTTATCAGAGATAATCTGATTGGACATCAGTTTTATCAGGACTGAGCATATTCCAACCATAACCAGTGGTTGACAAAAATCAGGAAAATTCATTGAACGATGTCAAAACAATAATGTTTACACAAGTAAAATGACTTTCAATACAAGGTGTCAGTGCTGTAGCACTGTCATAAGAAAATAACAATTGAACCATCAGTGTCGACTGATCCAATGATGTTGCAACACTTACCCAGAATCCCCTAGAATGATCACTTTAAGCAGCACCTTTTTGCGAGAAGCCATGACGAGAAGAAAGCTGAGGCAGAGAATGATATTAGACTGTAGCAAAAACATGCCGCTTACACATTTGAAACAGACAAATGTTTGATCAACAGACTTTTGTTTTATGTTAAAAGTAAAAGCATTTGAATTGTGGTGATCTTATTTAATGTATTGATGCCATTTGTGACAAAGCATTTAATGAACTGTTAAATGTTTATAGTCTACACAGCTGGTAATAATTAAAGTAAAGTGAAAGCCCAACTTCAATATTTGTTTTGTTTTCAATTCAAAAGTGCAACCATTCTTAGAAAGGGCTGCAACAACTAATCCATAAATGACAGTTAAAACTGACAGTGAAAACAATTTACAAGAAATGTCATTATTGATTAACTAGTTTTGTAATCTTACAGACTATAGCAATAATCATATATCAAGCTGTTATGCCTTAAGTATTTTTAAAGTAAACTATTTAAACTTTTACATGTGTTTTATAGCTATCAAACTGCACACTGTTTTTGAAGAACTGCATTAGACAGGTTAAGGAAATATGTGTTTTTTTAAGTCTAAACTTTATGAGTAATCAATTTAATAATTAAATCAAAATTATAGTTGCAGCACAAGCAACATGACTGGCCTTTGATTGGCACTGAAAAATGAATGAAAACCCATACGTGATCAAGCCGCACACATTAGTGTTCTGTTAATGCAGTAGAACGAGTACAAAGAATTAATTCATGTGATTCATCTGACGTCACTGCAGCGAAAACACTGCAGTCACACTGTAACAAACGTAATAACACTAAAACGTGTTTTGGGGACCATTACAAAAGCGAAAACAAACAGTACGACGTTGTAAATTCCGCAGTCTTTTGTTCCTGTAGTCCTAGTAGGACTAATATTTCATGATATTAAAAACAACAGTGAATATAAGCATTAAGTTCTAAATCCAAGGAAATGTGTCAAAAAATCAACAAGAAAGACTCGGCCTGTAAGATGATGATAATATTTTATGCACCAATCAGCTTGACAAACCTTTTTATTTACCTTCAGCCCTTCGCTATTACTGTCGCAGCAATTTTGATATTCGCAGTGCACTTGAATGTTCCTACGATCTATTCGACACAAAAATCGCCCAGTCCTTGTGATCATCCAGATGCACATCAACTGTTGTAGAGTATGTGTCTTCCTAGCAGAACAGGACACGATTGCCGAGTCACAAGAGACAGATGCACAATATTGATGTTGGAATCGCGAACGAACCGATGCTTTTAGTGTTTATGTTGACACTTTAATAAAGATAAGCAACAGCATTTAACTAACGTGGATTCAAAATCATGTTAAAACAAACTAAAACAAACGATTCACTTAATTGAATCAGACTTCTCCTTTCTAGCGCACAGCCCAAGCGTAAGTACCCTCCCTCTTTTACTAAACACTTCAAGATGGCGGTGAGGAGGAAATAAAATAAATGTATTCTCCACACACTTTATTGACAAGTACGACGCTGCACAGACAGATGTGACAGATCACAGACAGATGTTTCGAAACATTGCTCCGAAGTGTGATTCAAAGCACCAATTTCACGTGACAATGACTAAATGAAGCTTCAGCACGTTTCACTAGTGTTTCGATAGCTGGCACATCTGCCGAATCTGCAGTTGATTGACAGTACCAGGAACAAACCACACAATTACAATAACTTCCAGAAAGTTTAAAAGTGAAGTTAATGCATATTAACCTCGTATACGTTTCTGTGAGAGGAAAGAGTTGGAGTAATTATTTGTAAACAGAAGTAGGTTAAGTCCTTGTGTAAGCCTCACTTGCCGATCTCAAGAGGTGTTCTAGCAACAGACACTTAGAGGTAATCGTGGCAGCCTTCTTGTTAGAATCCCTGACTTCTTTGCCGAATTGATTGTCGGTTCAAGACCCGCACGAAGCAGGTGTAAATAAGACCAGTTGCACTTCTACAATAGAGCAATTATTTTTTAATACAAATCTTGATATGTAACAAATGTGAGACATTGTGGCTTGATTTCTATTATTAATCTTCATTTTTCATGACCTAAATAACCTAGTTATTTACAAACCAACCCTATGTAGTTGTCAGACAGCTAAAGCTTTGAAACAATACAGCTTCAGCTATTTTAGTGTTTCATGATGCCTTGCTCTGCCCACCACTAGTTGTAGTGACGTGTGTGCAATGTTTGTAATTTTTAGGGATGCACCGAAATTTCGGCCGCCGAAAATTTTCGGCCGAAATAGCATTATCGGTTTCGGCCGAAACGTAAGAAAGCGCCGAAAATAAAAGCCGAAATTGTCGCCACGCCTCTCCCATGATCCATCCTTCCGTCACGTTCGCGCTGTCATAACGCATCAAACACGGAGTATGTCGGCGGTTTGGAAGCACTTCAAAGTTTCAGATGAGGACAGCAAAGTTGCAATATGCAACATTTGCTCTGCAAAAGTTTAAAGAGGGGGTTCGACAGCAAAGACATTTTCGACTACAGGTTTAATACACCACCTTAAGTCAAGACACGCAATTGAATTTGAGGAATACCGTCAAATGAGTCCAACCCTCTTTACGGCATTGCAACAATATTAGATCCACGCTTTAAAGACCATTACTTTGACGATGAGAAAAGGCAGGATGTACGCGAAATGGTGCAAACAGAGCTTACGGCTCTTGAAACCTCTGGTGAAGCACAAGCCGCGACGGGGAGAACAGAGCAAACTGTGCCTGAGAAACGGTCACGTACAAGTGATGAGGCGCACATTCCTTCGCTTTCTGATATGTTTGACGAAATTTTACAGGAAAGCGTCCCAACCCACAGCGGTGTAAGAGCAAGCGCAGCCTCACAACAAGTAGCAACCTATCTAGCTGAACTACCCATTGGCAGAAGTGACAATCCACTTGACTACTGGCGCGCGAACAAAGATCGCTTTCCTTTGCTTGCATGGACTGCGCGCAAGTACTTATCTGCCCCAAGCACCAGCACAGACAGTGAGAGATTATTCAGTGCAGCATCTCATGTTCTTGATGAGAAGAGAAATCGTCTCTCCAGCCAGAAAGCTGAACAACTTTTGTTCATAAAGAGAAATCTGCCACTTTTGCTAAAATAAAAGCAGCCTAATTTGATGTTGTTTACAGTTAAAGGTTTGATTTATTTATTCTGTTATTGCAATGTTGTTTTGCACAGTAATTTAAAATTGAAGTAAAACGTTTAATGCAGGTAATATTTTGCACAATTCGTAAAGGCACTAAAAGCTA
>JAZGTI010013886.1:0-14496 GCA_036877585.1 Botia kubotai
TGCGTATGTGTAAAGCGAGACAGCTGAAGCGGGAATGGGGGTCTTACTGACTGAGTGACAGATGATTTGCTGAATCAATAGTGCAAAACACAGAGTTAGAAATCTTTATTTCGAGAAGTGTACAAAAATTTTCGGTTCATTTTGAAACTGGCGGGACAAATTAGACTGTGGCGGGCCGCAGTGTACAGGTGTACAGCTGTGTACAGGTTAACGCGAAAGAACGAGGAGCCCCATAAACTAAAGTTTGCTCAATGTTCGCAAAGTTTATTGCAGTGTTTCAGAAGTTCTCCACTTTAGTTTCAGACACGGCTTCAAAATTGCAGAAAATCTTTAAAATGGTCAGTCTGTAAGAAATAGACATCCTCAATTTCGTAACGCATACTGCACATGAACGTACTCTCACAAATTATTTTGAAAACTGAGATAAGAGTGACGTTGTTTAGATGCTCAATGTCATAATGCTATGTTGTCATGTTAATTTAAACATTTCTTTGTATATTGACCGGTGACAGTGAGAAATATTGTAATATTCAAATACTTGCACTAGTGTTACACTCAACAGATCACTTATGTCTGTTTTGTTTGTCAGGTGCTATTGGTGAGTAGCAGCAGTCACCCTGATAAATGGATTGTTCCTGGAGGTGGGATGGAACCAAAGGAAGAGCCCAGTGTTGCTGCTGTTAGGGAGGTGTGTGAAGAGGTGGGCATTAAAGAAGAAACACTTTCTAAAGAGAGTTATATTTTCAGAAGTCTTAATTTTTTTCTTTAAAACATTTAAAAACAACAATATCCAAACTGCTGTTATACATCATCATTTACTCAATTTTATTTCTATAGTTCTTTTAAAAGGAATAGTTGACACATACATGAAAATTAGCCCATAAATTACTCACCTTTGAAGCATCCTAGGTGTATATGACTTTTCTCTTTCAACTGAACACAAATGGAGTTATAATAAATAATATCCTGGCATTTCCCAGCTTTGTAATGGCATTGAATTGTGCCCAACAATTTCAACAAGTTCAAAAAAGCACATTCCTTTAAAGTAATCCATACAACTTCAGTTTGGTTAATAAGTGCCATAATGCGAAACAATAAGTTCATGAAAGAAAATGTTTAACGTTTTTTTTTTGTGTATATACAAATTCAAATTTACAAATACTTTTAATACGTGAAAAACAGGGCATTTCATGGTAACATGCTGTGTTTCATTCATGTCAGATAAAAGCAGGACTAAATAGTTAATTTTAAATTATCAACCATTTCACCATTTTATGTGTAGGCTGCAGTTCTGTATTTTGTCCACTACAACAATAAGACTTAAATATATTTAATAAATATTTTTATAATGACAATTTATCTTGTTACCTCAAACCAGCTCGTAGGATGCAGCAGTCATTTGCTTTATCACTTAAGAATTAGGCTAATCCAAATTCATGCTTGTTAAAACATGTCTGCTGTAATTGTATTTAAACACTTTTTTATATGGAAGACAGGACATTCTGACATAACATACTAAGTGTAATGAATGTTACATGAAAAGGGAGCAATTTTCTAACAGCAATTTTTTAAAGGTCAACCACATTATCTTATCTCATTTTGTCCAGAAAAGGAAGTCCTTATGAAATACATAAAATGTTTTCTGAGTTTTATTATTAGTTTGCAAATAAACGTGCCCAAGTACAAAATTATTTTGTTCATAAAGACAACACATTTTCTTGTAACCTTACAACAGCTTACTGGAATCGGCAGTGTTTTTGCACTGACATTTAACAAACAAGCTAACACAATTTTTATACCCTTCCAAACTGATAGTGTGAATTGTTAATTTTCTGATTATTATTATTATTTTTATTAATGGCCTTAACATGCTTAAAAACTCTTTAAACTTTGCAAACATGCAAACAGAATCATTGGCCATTAGGCCCAGGCAAATGTTGGCACATGGGCAGGGCAGGGGGCTCGGAAGTGCCCCTTGGTACGGTGCATAAAAGATGGTGCATATATTATACGTGCACGCACCTGTGTGAAACTTGGTTAGGTCTTGTTGACCTGAATGCACTGACATCCATTAGCTCCGCCTAACAGGGATTTAGGATTTCGTACATAAGTTTTAAATACTCCTTAGGGATTTAATGTGATTGTCACCAAACTTGGTGAACATCATGCCAAGACATTTGAGGTGAAACACTGCAACAAGGTGCAAGAGATTTTAATGACGAAAATGGAAAACAGGAAGTCTCTAATATCTACAGCATACATTGAACGACTGACATCAGACAAAAATATGTTAGGTTTGGTGGGCTGACATTTATATGAATATTGTGAGTCAGGGTGATAGCGCCACTAACTGGCAACAGGAAGTGTCACTTTAAATAAACGTCAAATTAGTCCACTTACATTTAACCAAATCCCTACAGACTTAGTCAGAATAATGTAGAGACATGGCTGATGTGAAGTTCTAAAAGGATTTTTTGATAGCTTAAACATTGTTACCATGGTAACACGTTAAACTTTAAAACTATACTCGAGGTGTATTTGAGGCACACAAATCATAATGGTCAGCTGTCGGGGCAAAAGCTTAGGCGTAGTGGAGGGGTTTTGTGTTATTCAATTCAATTTAATTTATATAGCGGTTTTTACAATGTTACATTGCTTTAAAGCAGCTTTACATAGAGAAACAAAGAATACTAATAAAAACACAGAACAAATGTCGGACATGTTAATGGTATTATTGCAAATAATATGTGTGGGATGTAAAAGACTAATTAGGTATACTAGGTTTATAGTATGTTTACGAATAAAGGGTTGACTGAACTGATAAACCCACAAAATTATTGTGCAAGATATGCATTCCAGCTTACATAGGGATGGCATATAATAGACAACATCTTATGGGACAGGGGTATAAGGAATTTGCAATAGTACCATGAACTACATAACATGCAACAAGTAGCAAACATACATACATACATAAAATATATACAATAAAATATTAGACGTTTACAATTTACAAAGCCCTAGGCTAAGTTACACGTCAGCAGTCTCCCAGCAAGCAAGCCAACAGTGCGACTGTGGCAAGGAACCAAAACTCCAATGATGTATAGATGGAGAAAAAAACCTTGGGAGAAGCCAGGCTCGACCAGGAAGGCCAGTTCTCCTCTGGCACGTTAAAGCTGCAATTTGTAACATTTTTAGAAACGAACAGAGTTGATTTTGAGTTATAGTTAATTATTGATGGAAAACTGATGGTTCCAATTATATTTGATAATACTTTGGGCACTGAGAGATCGTGCCAACAAAAACCATAACATCACACTGCTGTGACTAAGCAGGGAACAAAATAAAGCTAAAAGTTGTCATGTAAATAACGGTAGGTTTACTAAAGAAGTCCATCAAATCCTGATGATCTGTCTCAGGGTCATTTCATCCTGTCCCCCACCATCTGGTCTCAGGTTCCGGTTTACCTAATTAATGCAGCCTAATAATCCCTTAGGGGTTTTGAGTAATAAATCCATATGACTATGTGTAGGCAAGATTAAAGAGGTGGGTCTTTAGTCTATATTTAAAATGACAGCGTGTATCTGCCTCCCAGGCAACACTGGGAGAACTATTCCAAAGTTTGGGTGCCAAATATGAGAAGGATCTACCACCAGCACTTGTTTTTGAAATTGTGGAATTTTTGAAATTTGAAATTAGTTGTTTTGAAACAACTAATAGTTGGCCAGAATTTTCAGATCGCAGTGAAGGCGATGGACTATAATAGGAGAGGAGCTCGCTTAAGTATTGAGGAGCTAAACCATTCAGGGCCTTGTAGGTAATAAGCAGGATTTAAAAGGATTTAAAATTTATACAATGCTTGATAGGCAGACAGTGTAGTGTGAGTTGGAAAAACTGGGCTTATATGGTCATACTTGTTCGTTCTCATGAGAACTCTGGCTGCTGCATTCTGAACCATTTGGAGTTTTTGGATTAGTCTTGCAGGACAGCCACCAAGTAAGGTGTTGCCATAAAATTGAATTTTGATGTCATAAATGCATGAATTAATTTTTCAGGGCCTGGCTTCAAATCATGTGTCATAGTTTTGATATATTTATCACACAGTGCACGCACCTATGTGAAACTTGGTTAGGTCTTGTTGACCTGAATGCACTGACATCCATTAGCTCCGCCTAAGGGATTTAGGATTTAGTTTGGGTCTGTATGGGTCTGTAGTTTACTAGTTCCCTGGGATTAAGCTAGGGGGGGTTTAATAAGGGGTCTGATGTTGGTGTGTGTTAATGATTTTTTCTCTTGCAGTGTCTATTTTGGTATTAACGTAATGCCCCCATTTGACTACAATTATAGGGTTAGTTTTGCCTAGTCACCACATTTCGTATATGTATTGTTCTCATCAAGCCAGACAGCTTTCAAAATTTATGTTTGTGGATTTTCTAACAATTCCAGCCTGTGAATTTTTAAATACTTCTCTTAGGTGATTAATGGGATTGTCACCCTAACATGGCAAAAATTATATTTCTACTGGTGTTGCCATGGCCACCATGGGGTTGCCATTGAGTGACTTTGATAGAACTTGAGATGTATGTTTGGTCATAGGGATGGATGACATAGATGTGGCTATTGTGAGTCACAGTCATAGCACCACCAACTGACAGAAGGAATTGTCACATCAGAGTTTAAAAAAGTCCTCTTCAATTTACCCAAGCAGGGCTCGCACAATTTAAAAATCCCTGGTAGTCCTTTGGGCAGGCACTCTTTAGATTTTGGTAGCCCAAAATGAATTTAAGTCCCAAATAAAAAAATACATTTTTAATGTAGGATATTGTAAAGGAGACAAAACAATTAAAAACAATATCAAAACAAAAATAACAACAATCGTATAAAATAATCAAATTACAATCATCAATACAAATATTTGGTTCTAACTGAACTGAAATTTCTATGAACTTGTGAAACAATATAGAACATAATTCAGTCTGTGTCGTATTCTGAATCTGAAATATCAAGTGAAGTCACAGATAAGAAAATGCCAATCGACATTGGCGGCATAGCATGTGCTTCATCAGCTTTCTCCATCTGTGCATTGGTCTCCACTTCAGAACTGAAATACCTGCGTAAATCCATGCGCATCTTAATTTCACACACACACAACTATCAGCAATTTTCTCTCCACTGTGCATGCGCTCTCTATCACGTTTAATCTTGCTGTGGGAGATTGCACTTGTCATGTGAGGACAGTAATGACTGACAGGACAAGCGTCACTGATACACAGTTTGTGCGATCGCAAATTGAAAGTAAAATGTGAAAGCGAGCGATTTCGATACCCCACATATTAATAGTGGCTCCCCGATGCCCGAAAATTACATACAACATAATTACCTGACCAAATTTGTGAGAGAATGCAAAAGCATTGCAATATATTTTCCCTCTTATAAGATAGCCCGACGGGCAGGGCGAAAATACATTTTGGTAGTCCAACTGTATGACACAACAGCCCCGGGACGTCAGGCTAGCGATTTTGCGAGCCCTGCCAAGTCAACTTCAGACTTGGTCAGAATAAAATAAACATTAAAGATGGTCAATTTTAAATGGATTGTTATCTCGAATGGTGTTTCCATGGTGAAGTGTAAATTTATGGCAAAATAAATAATTGTCTCACATCTGCATGCATTAAGTGATGTTAATATTAGTTCAGCTATATGTTTGGTCATGGTGGTTGATCACATGGATGTGGCTATTCTGAGTCATAGTCATAGCGCCACCATCTGGCAATATGAAAAGCCGCTTAAAATCGATTTGAAATATTCCACAATTGTTTACTGAATGCAAGTGCCTACTGTGTATTGTTTTTAGAGATGCTGCATGTGGTGATGGCACTTTACTGCTTGAGCCAGTCATTGCTGCTTACAGCTTTTATTCTTTGTGTGCTCTGTTGTTTTTAACGACAGTCCTGTTTTTGGAATATGTATTCATGTCTAGGGTTTACCTACTTTTACTATTGCCTGGTGTTTTAGATTGACCTTTTAGTTTTCTTATAAAGGGACAGAGTAGGTAGCTTTAGATGTTTAGGTTTTAAATTTAACTTGTGAATACTTCTTTTGGAGAAACTAATCATGAATCACGTGATGTCAAGTCATGTAAATTTAATGTAATTTCATATTTCCATGCACAGAGACAAGCTATGACACAAGTTTGGAGTTTGCTATGACACAAATATAGCCACAGCCAGCAGTCTGTGGTTTCTCCACATTTACTTTGTTAGGTTTGCTTTTGAAATTCTTTATTCAGAGCATTTGAGGATATTTGAATTTATTTTATTATTTTTACACAGGCAGGAGTAAAAGGCATATTGGGAAGATTGGTAGGCATTTTTGAGGTGAGTTCTTCTTGGTAGTAATGTTTGAAAACAGCAAAACAGTTTTAAACAAAAAAAGTCACTGTCACACAGATCGTGTAATGCTGTTACTTAAATACCTAGTTGTCTTACATTTTTTTGCAATAAATGCTTTATTTTGGTTTTCAGAATAGAGATAGGAAGCACAGAACGTATGTTTATGTTCTTATCGTAACTGAAGTACTGGAAGACTGGGAAGATTCAGTAAATATTGGTAAGAATGTAAAAATATAGCTGCAAGCAGCAATTATTTTGTGCAAGCACTTTAAGACCTGTAAGTGAATTTCTAAAAGATTATAAAACTAAGTATAATTTGACTTACTATGCCCCATACATTTAAGTCAAATATGTTTTATGAGTTTACGAAAAAATAGACAGTTTGTCATCCTATCACCAGTAAGATGTTTTTAAAACTGCTGAACCAAGAAAAAAAAAAAATATATAWATATATATATATATATATTTTATTTTAAAAGAGAATAAGAGAAAGAATGAAAGAGTTTTTAGGACTGTAGTTAGATCATTACATTAAAAGCAATATTAATAAATTAGAGGACAAGTTCGCAAAAGTAGTTTTTTTACAAAATTCTAAATGGTGACAGTTTTGAGTAACTCACCATTTTGTCAGTTTGAGTGACAAAATGAGTAGTAGGAGTAATTTTATGACAAAATTAGTAATAAAATATATTTTATTAATTAAGTGCCAAGGATGGTTCACCTAACCCTTATCTTAACCGCAAGTTAGGGTCATTTCTCCATTAAATATAGTTATTTCCATTAATCACTATAGCACCACTGCAAGGCTTTATGGCTTGGTCTTCACAGTTTTAGAGTAGAAAAGTAAAAAAAAAATTAAAAACCCTATAAAAATAATACAGTGCCTGGCACTTCATGCTTGAACTCCTGTTCAATTAGTTAGTATGTGCTACAATTAAGCTGCATTCACTGAAAATTTACAAAGTTCCCAATTTAAGTAAAAGCTACTCTTGTCGCTGCTGATGTCGCACTCATAATTACAGTTTTCTTTTGTTCACAGGTAGGAAAAGGGAGTGGTTTAAGATTGAAGATGCTCGGCGTGTACTGCAGTGTCATAAACCTATACAGGCATCTTATTTTGAAGCTCTTCAGCAGGACTGTAATGGCACGTCACTGATGGCCACTTATAATATCAATCAAAACTCTTTCTCCAGTATTAGATAACCATTAGATAGCACAACAAACCACACAGAAACCTCTGCAAATTCTGAATGTTTTTCTGTCTTTTCTTACTCATTTAAACTCTTACTGCAATTACTATGATAACTATGTATTTCTTAGCACATTAATGGTAACAAAATTAAAGATGATTGCCTCACCAACGTTTTTACATTGCATTTCCATTTATGCATTTGGCAGGTGCTTTTATCCAAAGCGATTTACGGTGCTTTCACCACCCAAAAGACAGCCCTGTCTCTACCGACACTACAGGAACACTTTATAATCTCTAGACATATAGACTTATAAGGGCCTTATAATATTTTGTAAATTAAATTACTGTTTATTGTTTTCAATAATGGCATGATCTTCTATGTTCCCTAAACTACTGATTGCAACTACACATTGCTACTGTGTTTTGAAATTAGTAGTGTTTAAAGGGAAAGCTTTCAGAAGTGTTAGTGACAATGTTTGACCCTTTCATTCAGCAGTGTTTGCCTTTGTATTGATATGCTGTTTATTTACATGCTTTGTTGAATTTTTGCCTGAGCCTGTTCATCTTAATGATCTTTAAATACAACAAAGTATGAGGTTTACATGATACAAATTAAGAATGTAGATGTTTTCTTGATAAAGTGCAATTACACTATAAAAATATAGTGACGCTTTCTGTTAGGCTTAAAGTGTGGATTAGGGTTAGGGTATATTGTTTATAACTAGTTATGTATAAAAACAACAAAAGTTTATGGAATGTCCCCATTTACAGGGTGAGTGAAAAGGCATTAACAATTGATAATAAAGTCCATATCTCTAATACAAACTTATTAAAACAAGTTGTACATGTACTTTAAATGTACTTTTCATGAAAAAATGAAAGCAAATCTTTAAATTTCAATGTAAGCACCTACATTTACATTACATTTAGTCATTTAGCTGACGCTTTTATCCAAAGCGACTATCCAGAGCACCTGTGTCATCAACCAGTTTCCTCAAACGGTCAGGAATAGAATGCAAAGTCTTCTGAAGGAAGTCGTATGGGATATTGCTGAAAACCTCTAGTGGCTGATGTTTGTACTATCCTATTTACTATTTGTCTATTTAGACACTGTTTTCATCATGACTCCAGTGATACTACAAATTCTATAGCCGATTTTTAATGTCTAGTTACTTTTCACCCACCCTGTAGATTAGATAAGTAAACATGAGTGAGTTAGTGAATGAGTGGGTGGGGGTAGAGAGGGAGGAAGGAAAAGTATAAAGACATGATGAAAACGTTTGCTGTCTGCCAAATAAATGGCCTGGCCACATGAGGGGCTGTATTTCATTTAAGATGTTTACAACATGATTGTAGTTTCTTTTTAAGGACTGGATATTCATTGTCCTCTTTACAATTGTATGCAAAAAATATATATATTTTTAAAAGGCACTTTTCAAAGTTTTACACAATTGAATTTGTTCTTATTCTGAATTGTTTTTTAAATTGTTTTTATGTTTTGCGTATGTTTTAATATTTTCGCATAAAATTACATTTCAGAGTGTTTTTAAAAGTTTTTTATTTTCAAACACTTAATAATTAACAAACACTCTAGGAGGAGCCTATCAGCATGAGCCAAGAAGTCAGAGGAAATAAGAAATTTTGTTTCTAGGACTTAAAAGTCAAAAGTTATGGGCATAAACATGAGTCCAAATTTGAGTCCAATTTCATAATGTCCTCTGTCTTTGTGCCAAATTTCATAACTTTCCTGTGTATGGTTCTATAGGCTGCCATGGACACAAGAGCAGAAGAAAAATAATAAGAACACTTATATAGCTGCAAGCAGCAATTACGGGGTAAGCCCATCAATGAGAATGCACTAAGAGAAGCATTTGTGGGCATCTATGACATTGAGAAAAATCCACTAAAAAGCCGCTAAAGAAAACAGATAAAACCCATTTTAACACAGTGATTTATAACTTTTGGCAAATAGGTGGGGCTGCCACCAAATTTTTATGAGGTTGTCAGGATGTTGACAATGACACCTACAAAGCCAATACCCAAAAGTTTAGCCTGATACAGCCTGAAATCCGTTGCATATGCATGCTGTTAAATCCATTATTGTGGTATAAGAATGAGTAAAGCAATTGACATGAATTCCTTTTTGTTGTGAGTGTCGTTAGATGCTACATACCAAGTTTTGTGCAAATCGGACAAATGCTGTAGAAGTTTGAAAAAGTATGTTTTTAATACAACTCAAAATGGCGGACAAGAAGTAGCATTGACTATAACAAATGTGGTATCTTAGTACTCAGCATGAGCCAAAGAATCAAAAGAAAGGAGTTGTACAACAATATGTGATTGCAATCATGTTACAAGCATTTTCGAAAATGTTGCCAAATCTTTTGACAACTATGTGACACCAACCTCAAACTTTGCAGGTTACCTGAATACGGTAAGAGATATTTTATATCTTTGGACCAGTAGGTAGTGCTATGACAAAGCAATGCATGCACCTCCAGGTCATACCTGTGACATGTACCAAGTTTGTGTCAATACATCAAAGCTTTGCCAAGATTCAGCTTTATATCCATTTTAGTGTGCTTGCCGAAAAATTCATAGTCATGTTGTATCAGAATGTTAAGAGGTATTGACATGAATTCCATAACGTTTTGTCAGGGATGTCTCTAGATGTTGACATACCAAATCTCATGTAAATAGGGGTAGTTATAAAAAGTTTGATCTAAAACAAAAAAATACTAACGCCTCTCCTTCAGCAGGTATATGTTATTGGCTCCTTATGACTTTTCTTCCTTATTTTCCTCACCTTGTCCTTGTTGCTTTGGATAAAAATGTCCACTAAATGCCTAAATGTAAAAAGTAGGTTGGTAAAAAACAATTTATTTGTTTCTAGGACTTTCTAGGTTCAGAAGTATAAACGTCAATGAAACCTTTTATGCTGTTATGCTTCTATGGTAGGCTTTTAGACCGTTTGCCAAATTTCACAACATTTTACCTTATAGTTCTATGAGCTGCCATACACTCAAGAGCAGTAGAAGAAATCCTAAAATAACATAAGGGGTCTTCGCCCCATGGGGGCTAGCATGCTGCAAAAACATGCTGACATCATGCTAAACATGCTAGAATCATGTTCATTTGTGCTAATATTATATTAGCATCATGCTAAATCATACAAACATCATTTTAGATCATGTTAGCATAATGCCAATTCACAGTAAAATATGCTAGCATCATGTTAAATCGTGTTAACACATACTAACATGTTAAAACACGTCCTAGCAACATGTTAAATCATGCCAGTATTTTTGTAAATCACGCTACCATCATGCTAATTTATGTTAACATGCTAGTAGTATGATTTAGCAGCATGCATACAGCATACTAGCATTATGTTAAAACGTTAACATTGTTGAGATATTCTGGCCTGAGTTTTTCCATGGCAAGCTCCACTCATATTTTTTGTCCAAAAATATACCTATTATTACTTTGTCTTATATTATTAATATGTGCAACATATAAATCATTATTATTATTAAACCATTAATTTTATTAATTAATTTTAATAAATTACTTATTTATCATTATTATTATCAACAAGACGACGCAAGATGACAAGCATCTTTGGTTTGAAAGCTGTAAAATACTATATAATATTATATCTACAAAATAAGGCTAAATTGGTTTTGGATGATTAAACAAAATACTGGTACCTTACAAAATAATCTACTTCTGTTTTATCACATCCTTTGTGAAAGGCGTGATGGTTTGCAGTGGTTCCCAGTAGTTGGGCATCACGGCTGTGAATGACATCTCCGGGCTGAAACATCCTTCCTTGGCGGAGAATGCGCGAGCCCGTCGCTGCGTACATCGTGAACCAGTGGAGGCGGAGGGACGCGGACTCGGGGGGGTCACCTTCTGTATTACTGCGACAAAGGAAAGCTAACAGACCTCATTTTAGGTAGGAAACAATAATACTTCCATTTTATGGCTTGTTGTGGGGAATATTTTAACTGTGTGCCTGTCCTCGTCGTGTCTGCTTGTTTGCGCTTGTTTTGTGGGTTTGTTATGGGAACGTTATGTGAGGGATATCGTGTTAAACGCCTATGTGACAATGAAGCAAATGTTGACAGTGCGTCGTTGTTACCGACCTTATTTTTTGGTATTATTTAAATATTAAATTTACCACATCCATTCAGCGAGAAAACAGCACACATAATAAAAACGTCACTGTTACGGTTTATGTGTAAATGACTAATTTTCAGATCAAGAGAAAAATCACAGCAAGTGTGTTGTCGCGTTATTTATAACGCTATAAACAACAATTTAGGAATTGTTTGATCAGTCGAGGAATGATAAAAGCATCGTCAAAGGAAAAACAACATCTACCCTTATCTAAACCACAGCAATAAAAATGTGCCAGGGATTATTTATCAGATAGTCGATTAAAACATCTAGCACGTTCCCTGTGAAACCCAGAGCAAAATAAAAGATTAAGAAAAGCATTTCACCTGCTTGTTACGTAACAGCAAGCAACACAAACACTACACAGTTATCAATGAAAAAACTGCTTCGGTGAAAATCTTTGTCGTTAATGACAGACATACAGCATTACTGAGCAGGGCCGTGCACAAACCTTTTGAGGGACATGTGCTGAAACTGAACCCCCCATTTTTTATTGGTAACATCTTAATGACAAATAAATAACCCAAAATTATAGTCTCAACAGTTTTATATTTGTTCACTATTAATATCAAGTATAATAATAATGAAAAATGTATAAAATATAGTGAAAGGTACAGTTGCAGTGAAAAGTTGTATACGTTTATGCATGTGAAGACGAGCTGAGAGTTTAGAACACAAGATTAAAAAATTAGCTAGCTAGCAAATACATGCATATTAACAGTGTATACATCAACCATGCTGTGACCATATAATATGATTAAATGTTTATAAATTAAGTGTATCATAAATCAAAGAAGAAATTTCTTAGAAATATATTTTACCGAGATGATCACTCAGTTGCGTTGTGTCAAACTCAAATGCAGTTACGGGGTTTTTGACCAGCAAATGTGTGAAAATATGCATTTTGTCCTGTTTTTCCTGTTGTAAAATACGTTTGGCCAAAATCTAATTTTCTAAAATATGAAATGCTATTGTACAGGCTATTTATGTGTAAGCTTTTAACTATGACTAGATGGTAAATGCTAGACATGTTAGCTGCTGGGAAACTGTAGTTCACTCGGTCAAGACAGGGTGTGGAGTTATGAGGTTTGACCCAACACAATTTAGTCACAAGCTCTTTTTAATGCCTTTCATTGGCTAAATATATTTGTAAAACAGACAGATGTAAAGGGTGGCCAATAGCATTGATTTATTGAAGAAGACAAAACACCACCACCAAAAAAGGCCACTTCGCAGTGTAAGGACAAAAAGGGCATGAGTGCCCTACCTGTGCACGTGCCTGCCCCTGAGAAACTTGCTACATAGTATAGGATATTAATGGCTTAATGTATTAATTTTGCATTTATGTTTATAGTATTATGTTTTGGTTGGTATGTCTCTATTAATATTAACTATTATGTTACTTCCATAATAAATGAAAAGCCTTATTTTTACATTTATAGTCTCTTTTTATGTTACAGCATAAAAATTGTGCTCAAATTAACAGTATACCAGTCCCTGTTAAGACTGTGCTCTTTATACTTGTTACGGTGGAGGCTCCCGCTCCGCCTCCCCGCGCCACCAGAGGGAACCCTCTCCAGAGTATTAACACACAGCCGGACTATAATTCCTGTCAGCACACCTGAGACCAATCTAGTGGATTATTTAAACCCCGGAATCCATGTACTTAGTGCGATGTCTTGTTTTGCTTCGTCTTACATTTCAGAGCCTTTATTCCATTGTTGTTTTTGTGTGTGGACTGTTTCTAGTTGTTTCTGATTGTTTGCTGCCTGCCCTTTTGACTTTGCCTTGGATTATGTTTTTTTAATTGATTGCTGCCTGCCCTGAACTGTGACTGTTTAATGTTTATGTTTGTTTGCCGCCTGCCCCGACCTTTGCCTGTATTACCGTTTATGATTTTGCTTTCTCTCAATAACACTGTTTGGGCCGGTAGTGTTTGTGATAAAAAACAACGGAACATGGAACTAAACAATAAACAGTATTTAATAAATGAACAAACACAAAAACAACACAAACACTAACCGTGTAAATGAATAGGGTATGACAAGTGCAAAACAGCAGTGGAAAACAAAAACAATCCAAACAAACAGACACGACAGATCCAGGGCAATATAATCCAAAGGGGTAATCCAAACTCATAATCCAAAAACCAGAGTCCAAAAGTCCAAGAAACCAGAGAACACACGAAAGAAATAACCAATTACAATAAACCACCGAACAACGCCAAACACCAATGACTAGAACATACAAAACACCGAACTTAAATACACAAACTAATCATGAATGAACAGGTGATGACAATTAACAAAAACAGGAAGTGAATACGTAGAACACAGAGAGCAGCAAATTAATTTCATAATAAGAAGAAGTTCGTGAGAACTCTGGCTGCTGCATTCTGAACCATCTGGAGTTTTTGAATTAATCTTGCAGGGCAGCCACCAAGTAGGGCATTGCAATAATCAAGTCTTGATGTCATGAATGCATGAATTCATTTTCCAGGGTCTGGCTTCGAGAGCATGTGTCATAGTTTTGATATATTTTTAAGCTGAAAAAAACAATGTTTTACAAATATTAGAAATATGGCTTTCAAAGGACAAATGATCAAACATGACACCCAGATTCTTGGCTAATGAAGCAGGCTTTATAGAGCATCCATCCAGAGTAAGGCAGTGTTCTATGTTGTTCTGTGTGGAGGGTTTTTGTCCAATAAGTAAGACTTCTGTTTTATCT
>JAZGTI010013887.1:3484-14496 GCA_036877585.1 Botia kubotai
TGACAGGAGTGGATTATCTGGCGTATTTAAATGAAGAATGAGCTGTCAGTGGATGCTGTCGTTTTATTGGTGCGTCCATTCCTAGGGGAACACCAATCGTGGCCTTTGTATGCGCATAAATTACCAAGCATCGATCTGCAAGATATTTCAAGAAACAAACAAAATTATGACTTTGATAGTCACAATTTTTTTATGAAATTTATTATACCATGACTGTTGAAGAAAAGCGTGTTTGACTGGTGAGCATGTGAAGAGTTGAGATTCCTAGCGAACAGGGAATGTTCTCAGAATGTTCTTGCAATAACATTATTAGAACTTTTTTAACAATATATGTTTATAGATATTTATATTAAATGTTATGCCTATGTTTTTAGCGGAATGTTTTAAAAACATTACAGAATTTAATTTATGCTTGAATAACATTTTTATGATTGAAGCGTCTGTCCAGATGATGGGAGAAATGCAACTGAACACACATTTAATAGCTCATATTAATATCTTTGTGAATTATCTGATTGCCATTTTAATTCTTTTTTGGTGTTTCTACATATTATTTGATACCTGTTGAAAAAATTACCATGTTAAATTTCTCTAATTCAAGTGACACACTGTCAGCTAAAATCACATTGTCAACCAATCGCATTCCTCCTTGTAGGCACATTCGAGACGAGGTCTGCGTCTGATTGGTTGAGTTCTGATGGGGTCGAGGAAAGGTGAAAGAATGTTTTGTACTTTTGGTTGTAGCACATAAACTCCCTGTAGGCAGTACATACAATTTAGGAAGTAATAAAAAACATCAAACCGGGCCTGATTATACAGCACAACCTGTTCTGCCCCAGTTACCCGTGTAAATATAAAAAGTTCACGCGTGTGTCATCAAACATGCCCGAACATTGAATAAGACAAATGCTATATATGACAGTTCTTAATGCTAGCTGCAGTCTTCCCTGTTCCCACAAGTTTATTTGCTGTGTGTTTTAATTGTTAGGACTTTCCCAGGCTAACAGCCAGCAGTAGTTTTTATATGACAATATAATTAGGGGTAAATCGAATTAAAAACCTCAAAGGTGCAATTTAGAAAACTGCTGACACAAAACATCTGGAAGGAGTGTTCACTAAACAGTGTTCACTAAACAGGATGCAGCTGTGGGACTGGGGGACGTGACTGATATGTCTGATTTTTCCAGGTGAGGCAATGATGTGGCCGAAAGAGAGTTCCAGGAGAAATATGCTGGAAAGAAAATATCTGTTTGTTTTTAGAGAATTGATCTCTCTTAAATCATGTTTATTCATTATCCCAGTCGCAAAATTGGGTCTTGTTTTCAGCAAAACCTACATTTTCATTTGCTAAAACATTTATGGAAAAATGCCAATAGAGTAAAAAACAACATATATTATTAAATATACTGTATATCATTAGTATATTAGCTTCTCAAGTAAAACATTATTGTTATTATGCTCATTATTATTAATGTTTATGCGTAAATGTAATTGTACAGTATACAGTAAATGTACAGTATACAGTAACAGGCTACTGTACTGAGGGAATGTAAAGAGATGACACCATCTGCTGGTCACTGCAGCACAGTAACACTACTGTAATATTTACACTGTGATAGACTGAAGAGCGGATCATTGTAATGATCTCAGTCAGAAATATTAGTCAGAAAACACGGGCTATTAAAAACCGGTTATTACAGTATCCAGAGAAAAAGTTTTCCACCCTCAGTATCACATGCTGACCGGCTAGTTTGGAGGCATGAGGTCCACGTAAATTGGTAAAATTGGGGTTTTATCCATTTCCTTAATCACATAAACATATTAATAATTAAAATGTATATCGTCTTTGTTGTCATGTTCATAACGGTGACGTAATTGTGCGTATAATATCAAGTCCAAACTCCATCATTGTAACTCTCACAACGGCTGTAATATTAGCGTTTTGACGATGCAAAAGACGCCTTTCTGAAAAGTATTATTATTTGAAAACTGCTCAAATATCTTCTTGTGTTACTGTTTCCTACAAAAAACATCGTCGACCTGTGAAAACCCGTTTTGCAGTCGCACATGTGCTCCACTAGATGGCGCCGTGCGGCGGATATAACGACTGAACCGCCGCTGAGAAGAAGAAGAAGAAGAAATGCTTGTCATGTTGTAGTCCATCAGCGTCACACGAGTTTCTCAGCTTTAATTTTACTGAATATTATTCGTACTGAAAACAAACACCCGACACCTCTGTGGATACACATGGCTGGAAACATCAAAGATAAAGACGCGTATCAGCGGCTAAACTTCCTGTATCAGGTAAGCAGCACTGGGAGTTGTGGTTTCAGTATCACGTTTGTGGTTTATTTTCTTCTGATGATGATGATGATGATGATGATGATGATGATGATGTTTGTTTGTTTCAGGCGGCTCACTGCGTTTTGGCTCAAGATCCTGAAAATACAGAACTGGCAAGATTTTACTGTTTCACGCAGAAGACCATCTCCAAACGCCTGGTGCTCAGACAGTGAGCAGATCTACACGTTTCACACATTAGATGTGACGTTGATTTACAAACAAACACACGCGTGATTCATTAAAACATGATATGTGTTTCTCCGCAGAGATCCGTCGGTGAAGAGAACCATTTGTAAGAAATGTTGTGCTTTATTGATTCCTGGTGTCACCTCCACAGTTAGACAGAAAAGTAAGTGTCTGTCTGTCTGTCTGTCTGTCTGTCTGTCTGTCTGTGTAGCTGTCTGTCACTGTCTGCCAGCTAACAATTTTAGCTTTAGGTTGAAAGAAAGTTTCACAAACATTTCCATTTCGTAACAAAAACGTATTTGAAAGTTCTAGCAACATTCAAAACGAGTATTTTAGATGTTGTATTAACGTTATTGCTCGGTTATCAGAACGTTATTCAAGCGTTTATGTTGTGTAACATTTTATAACTCTTCCACAACTTTATAATAACGTTTGTCCTATAACCCTATAAATAAGTTCTACTAACATCGCAGCAAGAACATTTTGATAACTGTAAGAGAATTTTAAGGGAACGTTTGCCAACATTCAGAGAAGGTTCCCTGTTAACTGGATATCTACACATAACAATACATATTTAAATGATGTTTAAGGGGGACCCAGAAGACAACGCAAGACTGTGGTGCGATGTTTAAGTTGTGGACTGTCCAAACGGTTTCCAAACAACCCAAAGTATAAACTATGGGTGGACCAACCAGAAGCTCAGCTAGAAAACCAGACTCGACCAGGTAAACCTGATGGTTGTAAACCATATTGACCTGTTCACTGACTGTTTAACCATTAAACGTGAGTGTCCAGTAGTTTTAATTAACTGGTTTATCAAGTCGTTCATCTGCTGTTCACAGACGCTGGTTCTTCATCCAAGTCCAAAACCCAAGTGAAAAAATCTGATGTCTCCAGCGGTCCAACTTCCACAACAGAGAGAACTTCCTCTCCAGCTCAGACAAACCTGTGACAGCTGAGACCTTTGATTCCCGGTTCTTTCTGACTCTCGTTCAGTTGTGTTCAAAGACATTATATACAGATTATTAATAGAGTGAATTCAGTGACATTTGTTTTACAGTATTTAGATATTTATTTGATTAAAATGTGATATTTCTTTTCCTCAAGTCAAGTGCAATATTTTATTTTTAAAGTACAATTGACATGTGAAACAGTTGAACAGCAACTTTTGTTTCAATTGCAATAAAGTGTTAAATGTTTAATTTGATGGTTAAAATCTAAAGAGGTTTTATTATATCAACAATCACTTTTAAGACTATAAATGAAGACTAGTTTTTAACTGTGACTTCCGTCAGAATAGTTTTATCTGTGTTTGTTTGGCATGAAAAATCGAGCCGTCGCTGCTAATTATCTCGTCGACCGTGTGCTTGGATGCATCTCCAGTTTATCTTAGTAACTTCAGATTGTTTTGAACAGAAGCAATTAGTTTAGACCGCGTGAACTCTAAAAACAAAGTTTCTATTCTGAAGTCTTTGTTTTGTTTTCTAATCAGTGTTGAAATGTTTTTTTGATCTCCAGACTCGGCGTTACATCCCCAAGTTAAGCGTTAAAGTTTTGATGTTCGGCTTCTGATGTTTATGACCGTACAAAAGCCCGTCTGTGTGTGATCATAAATTATTAAATTACTGTCCGCGTGCGGCATCGTGTGTATATCATGGGTAAAATCTCAATATTTTTACATATTCATGGTGTTCTGCCGTGTCAATAATTTATAAGTGAAATGAACATTAATTCACGTACGTGTGTGTATGTGTGTGTGTGTATTTCAGCCAGTGCTGATGTTGGTAATTGATTGGAATATGGATCGTGTCTAAACACATCACAACAGTGCTGCTCTGAGACCTGTGTTGTCAATATGGCAAAGACTGAAAGTACCGAGAGGTTTCATCTAAGCCAAACAGCCCCTCCCACTTCCCCGAATTAAAGAACTGCATCCGTTGCCCTGAAGGCCAGACCATGATGTGTAGCAGAGCGGATTTAATTTAATTTACCTCGTAGAATTTCAGTGGAAGTACATTAGAAATTTAAATAATGTACTGAAGGATTATTTCACATCCGTTCACATTGAGAAGAATCAGAGGGGAAAGAAAGGTTCTAGGTGTGGTTCTAGATGAGAAAAGCTCTAGATGTTTATTGTTCTGTGTTCTCATCATAGATGTCTTAGTGTATTGGAACGTGTAAATCATATTGAGTGAATATTGGCGTAAAGGTAAATAATTTTAATGCTTTGTTTTTAAGTTTTTAAGTAATACAGTAATGCGTTTTACTTTGTTACTGGTTTGAAGCATCTTGGCACAATGGCTGTAATTTATTGGCAGTCATTTGTGCAGATCGGTTATTTAACAGCAGTTTTGACCTCAGCTCGTCTGTTCGGTAAGTCAATTTATCGGCCCCTGAGGGGAAATTACGTATTAATGTTAAGCTAATATATTTAAACACATTTACCCTGCAGTGTGATTTAATATCTAACCACACGATTGACTCCAGAGATGCGAGGTCATACTCTGCAGCGTGTCTTGTTAATATTTACTGTTTGGCCATGAATTTTTGATATGCTGAGAAAACACTCCATAAAAATGCCCCAAAGCCTGTCTGCTGTTCCCCCGAGCGCTGACATTTCTGTGTTTGAATTGTCATCTGCCCTGTGTTCATCTGAGGCACAAGCAAAAACCATTTCTGTGTACTCAGAAATGTTTCGCGTGCCCAGTGGCGTTTTTCTTGATTGTTTTTGGCACTGTGGGAATCTAACCGTGGAGGCAATAGAATATTAGCTAGAGCCGACGTTTGATTATTTACATATCCATCTGTACCTCATTATACCTCATCTTTACCTCATACCTCATACATACTACATTTCAGTGAATGATATGGGTGGGCTAACTGTCCATTTACGAGACCTCACCTTTTAGTTTTCTGGTCTTCTGTTTGCCTCTTAAACTTTAGCTTGTTTTCTCATTTGGTTTCCCCCATTCCAACCACCAAGCTATGGTTATTGTAAGTTCGCAGTATGACTAATAGTTAATATTAAGTTAGCAGCGTGACTGTATAGAACTGTAGGGATGATTTCACTCAAGCACGATTTGCTTGTTGCATATCAGCAGATATAAATACTTTTATAATGGTATTGATAAAACATTCCGGCATGTGAAATAGATTTACTGTATAATCTTACAGAGAAACATCAGATGCACAGACCATAAACTCTTTACTGATTTGCATATATTGATAAATGATAAAATGTCTCACCAGCCCTCGCAAAACATGCCTGCAAACGCTGGCCAGCTCGTAGGCTGCTTCTGGATCAGCAACAGTCCTAACAAATTAAACGAGGGGAAGAAAACGAGCTGAAGAGATGATCTGCTACGCAGCAGAGACCGTCAGCTGCGATTGTCCATCAGCGCCGGTCGAGCGGCATTAGTCACCAGGAAAATTAAACAGCAAAACGTGGCATGAAGCAGGAGAAGCTAAAGCGTCAGATGCTAATCTCTGTATGTTTAAATACACGTTAAATACAGCCTGTGGAGAATCAAAGACACGCACTGCACACGGAGGAAGATTGTGCAGGAGAAAGTCATTTTTCATAACCGTAATTTTAGTTTTTTTTTAGGTCGGCTAGATAGCTCCTTTTTAATGAACGAGGTACAATTAAACAAAGCGCAAGCTGTGAATATTGTTTTTGAGCGAGTTTATGGAGTAATATTTTCATTGTTTCATGTCGGACTCTCGGAACAACAGAACTGTCATTCGTTGACGTGAGGAACGCGGCTGCACGTTTAGCCCGAATGAAGCTGTTGCTCAGCCAGGGCTGTCGCTAGTTTGGCACCAGCTAACAATTTTAGGTTGTAAGAATGTTTCCCTAACGTTTCCGTTTAGCAACAGAAACATTAAAAATCTTATTTTAAAAGTTCTGGGAACGTCCAAAACGTCCAGTTTTGTAGATGTTATATTAGCGTTAGCGCTGGTTCTAAAAACGTTCTTTAAACATTTCGTTAATTCTGTAACTTTTTAAAACCAATCCACCAACAACTTAAGCATAATGTTTTTGATGTGACATGTAACATTGAAAAAACATTCCGCTAACGTTAACGCAAATTTTTCTCCAAAGTGTTCTCTTGTTCCTCGACAGGGGGGCGGACGTGCATGAGTTCATCGCTTCCGCGCTGTAGTTTTACTCACTTACGCCAACAGCTGCCGCTGGTTACCATGCTTCCTCAGGTATGCAGATATATGCAAATATATGCAAATATGCGGGCGGAGACTTTGAAGTCACCGTGCAGAGGAAGTGAGAGATGGGAATCTCTGGACAGCTTCTGTAAACATCTGCTTGGGCCTCTGCGCTCGCCAGATTCAACTAGAGCGCATTTAATCAGTCATTATTTATGCATGATTGATGTAAGTAACCCCGCCCCCCAAAACGTTGCTCATTTATATTTAATGAGCTGTTTTACAAACGCACCATTTAAGAGCGCTTTGAGATTTCCTTCTAAATGAATCCGTCTTACTGTGGGTTTAAAAAAATGAATATGCTGCTCATTTGAAGGTGTAGAAATCGGCTCTTGTCAGGCGCTTTATTAATTATATCTTGTTTCAACAGCCTGGAGGACGCAGGAGAAACCTGTAAAATGATTAACAACTGCAAACAACATTGCCAATAAAATACGTTTCGTTTGAAACTTCGAGTATAGAAAGTGAAAACTGAGGAAACTTTTAAGAAAAGTTGTTAATACACAAAAATACTTTTTAAAATATTGACGTTAGTGAAAAGCCCTTTAGGGACATTGCGAAAGTGTTGAATTTCATGTGTCACTTTTTCATGTGGAAAAATTTAAAGCGGTATTTACTTTGAAAACTGTGTGTTTAAAATTTTATCCAGCATGTTACAGCATATGTGACGGGAAGATCAGAATGTACTGTACCTTTAAGAGCGACATGGTGGAGTTGTTCGAGTGATTTTATGTACATTTTTAGCACAGCCCACAGATGAGTTCAGTTATGTTTGGCGAATGTAGCTTAAATAAAACGCATTACTAAATAAAAACCTTCTCGGCTCAGTGGGAAAATAAACATTGATCAAAGACTTTTAAGGTTTGTTGTTGTGCTGCGTAAACACGATTTAAAAATATATCTTAATGCTGAAGTCAGATTCGTGCTAGCTGTCGGAAGTCATTGGAAATGTGCCTTTATCTCCAGAACTGATGAATCTTATTACGTGTGCTGGATTGGACAGTTTGAGGATGCAGATAATATTAGAGAGGAAAACAGGGCTCAGAGCTGTGGTGCATGCTGGGATATTTGCATGGCTCCTGAACTCCTAGCCCTGATTGGCTAATTCGAAGCGTCCGAATGCATTTTTAGTATTCTCATGATTTTTTAATACAGGCACCACAAAAACAAGTGAAAAGATGGGGGTTGAAATGACTTTTGTGGGTCGGCTGCAGTTCTGAAGATCGTGGGCTCCAGCGCTGTGATTAATCAAACACGCTAGTTAAAAAAACTGACCGCGATGACACGGTTCTCTCGTTTTCATTGTTTTCATGACAGTTAAATGTGTATGTGTGCGTATATATGTATATATGTGTGTAGTGTAAGTAATCTGACAGTTAATCGCTGACACGGCTGCTGACATGTTGTGTTTTTCTGTCAAATTTGAGGGGTTTTTTGCATATGACACGCTATTGTGGTTAAACAACTCGATAAAACGCAAAAGAGTGCAGTTTAATTTCAGGGTTTGCGCTTGCAACCGTGAGATTATATTGAATATCAGAGACATCGGTACAACAACACTCTCGCTTCTGAGTTATCGATTCATTGTGATGTTTTGTTGAACACACTCGTCAGTAAGTGCTAAAGCCTGTGTTCACCAACCAGCAGTGTCCCCACAAACACGCTGGAGATTCATGAGAGTAACCAGTGTGTTAACTCTCAGCCGCTCTCCATGAATGCGACATGAGGCGTCGGTGTGTTGTTATCGACGAGGTGTACAGTACACAGAAGCTGTGGGTGAACCATTTGAAACAAATGTCGATTTGCCGAAGGGCACAGTCTGCAAACTCCGTCTGCAGTTTGCCGGGCAGAAACGAGAGCCCTCGCACGCCCACGCAGAACACACTCACTCACCGATCCAGTTATATATGTTAAATAATGCAGAAATGTACTCCTATAGGGCTGTGATACACCATTACGTGTTAGCCTAATGCGTATGACTTAGCTCGACTACACAATGAGTCTTTGGCCCCGCAAATCCTGATTGGGTCGTTACCCAGCGCGGTTTTATCCCCACAGAATGTTTCCGCCTTAACAAGCAGCGGGTGAAACTGGATTTGGGTGAAAACCGAGCGACACGAAATGATGGGAGGACAGAATAGAGGGAGGAAGAAGAGGGGTACGAGGAAGAGGTCTAATGCCCGGGGATGATTCTTCACGGTGATGCAAAACTAGGCCACAGCTAAAAATGAACAGCCAGCTTCATATCCCTGACTCACAGATACAGGAATAAAAATTCCCATCAGGAAAATAAGCGTTCAATGGAAAACCACCGTCTGTTTCTGCAGGACGGGATCTTTGTTTTAGCATAAGATGAATTATTCTTTATTCTACCTTTCAAACGATACGTTTAAAGACATTATTAGACTCGTGCTGTACAGTACTTAGGAAAATATTCTGTATAAAGTTTCGGGATAAAAATAACTGCTTAAGCCATTTCACACTGAGATTAAGATGGTGGATATATTTCCACACTGTATTTTAAGAATATTGGAAAAAACAAACAGTGCACAAAGTGAATTCCAAACACAAGCGAAAACGTTCTCATTGATCATCAATTAAAATGAATTTCCCGGGAAAGCATGTTTTGTTGAGAGCTTAATTGTGATGTTTTAAAACAGCTCTGATCCGAGTCCTCTGTTTTAATATTTGATGCAGTATGTAAACGCGTTACAGTACACGAGGGCATGAAAATGTGTCTTATAGTAGAACAGATGCCGGCGTAGGTGTGGAAAATGCAGAAGCGCCTCTTAGAGTTTAAAAACTTCAAGCGAAAGGTTTATTTTAGCGATGACTCACTGTAAGTTAACTCCCTCCGAGCTTTATATGCGTCTCACATTAACACATAAGAGGGCAGAACATTTCTCTGCTTCATCGACGTCGTCCGTGTCGCATGCGTAATGCATGTAGCTGAACGCGCACTTGTTATATTGCTTTCAGAGTTTATTGCGGTTTTGATCGAATATGACGACACAACTGGATCATACTGTACAGAGCAACAATGGAAAGTTTGTCTTCATTTGACCTCAGCATATGTAATGAAAACTATGTAAAGTAACCCGCGATTTTATGTTTCAAACAGAGATGGTGAAAGTTACTGATGGCAGCTTTATCATACTCTAGTTTCATCACACAGTATATCGTATATATTACAAATATATCTCGTGTATGTTGGTGCTGGTCGTGTTATAGAAAGCTCAGTGATCTTTCCCCCTAGATATCTCCTCAGCCCACTGTCACTGTTGAATCATTTATTGCTGGTAATTTACATGTTCGCAGCTGAACGCGTGTCTGGTTTGTGCTCGCAGATGGATGTGATCTGATGTGATTCATGGAACAGACTGCAATCTCACTGGCACGAGAGATCGATGACCGACGCTTTCCAGCAGGGGGGCGGGGCAAATGATCAACCCCGTCCAATTAACAAAGCCATGACACCGCCCAGAGACCAATCTCATCTTCAGAACTGATGGTTTGAATTCTCGTTAAATATTCATGAGCGTGGAGCGCACGGGGGATTTGAGACGGATGTTTATAGCTGATGGGGTTCATACCGATCAACAAAAGCTCTTAATGTGTCCGTTTCATTTGAACGTTCACGCGTTTGCACTGAATTCTGTAACGTTTTTAAAACGTTCCACTAACTTCCTAAGAATACGTTTTTGATATATAGATATATATAACATTGAGGAAACATTCTACTTATGTTACTGCAGGAACGATTTTGATAACTTGGAGAGAACTTTTAGAGACAATTAGCATTGCTGGTTAAGTTAAGTTGCTGGTTAAGACATAATGGTGACCAGCATCCCTATTCTAAAATTCCATACTAGTTTAAACTAGTCTAGTGAGCACACGTCCATCGCCCGGATGTGTTCTCATTGCTGTCATTTTCATAGGAAATTATGGGAATAGAGGCGAGAAACTAGGTTCAGAAATGTTGCGAGCAGGACTCGATCTCACATCGCGTGTCCCAGCCTAATTTTGCTAAACTGATCGTTAAATAAACATCTTACAGTACACATGAACTCATAATCAACCCGGTTTAGTTTTTGAATATAGATTTTTGGTTTCATTGTGAACTGTTTATCTGCATATACACAGCTGGAGTGATGTAGATGACAATTCTGCAGGACTTTATAGAAATGAAGGCTTTAAAAATGTGCTTTACTAATCCTCTCTCTCTCTCTCTCTCTCTCTCTCTCTCATCCACACACGAG